>QKWP01001875.1:0-86403 GCA_003550325.1 Gigaspora rosea
AAAAAAAAAAAAAAAAAAAAAAATGTTGGATCTTTAAGTCTGATATCACAATATGCTTTTAACTAACATAAAAAATGCATTTTCAAGTTATAATAGAATGATAAATTACAAGTGATATACAGTAATTAATAAAATTATTTAATAAAGATTACCTCATTTATAAATTCTCCGTGATAATTATTTGCTTCATGAAGCAATTTAAGCGCAACAGGAGTATCTATGTTTTGAATTTTATCAACCCATCTAGCATAATATGCAGTTGCAAATCCACCTTTACCTATCTCTTCAATCTCCGTAAAATCATCATAAGAAATCCACGATAACTGATATTTATTTTCTGTCAATATTTTTTTCAAATTATCTTCAATTTCAAGATTATGCTGCCATTCACATTCATTCGCTGCTGCTATTTATTTATAAAATTTAACACTTACAGATTTTAATAATTATAAAGTTTATAATAATGATAATACCTGATGTTAAATCCTTTTCCCTAATCGTTGAATTAAACATTTAAACTTATTAATACGTATATATAACAGATAATGATTTATACCCTAGTTACATAACAAGATCATAAAACTATCAATCGAATTCAAGGATCAGGTGTAATTACTTATAATTTCATCTTTTTATAATTTTTTATTTCGATTTCAATTACACTTGATCACATTATATAATTGCGTTAAAATACACGTGTAAATTTAAGTTTAATTAAAATTTACCTTTGATACCAGTATTTTGCTTTATGCATGTCCCTTGTTATTCCAATTCCATTTCGATAACATTCTGCAACTTTTGACATTCCACTAGCGTAACCCATCTCTGCTGATTTTAGATAATGAATGCTTTATGTTCATCCTTTTCAACTCCAATTCCTCCATCATAACAATATCCAACACTATATGTTCCATCAGCGGCACCCATCTCTGCAGATTTTTGATAATAAATGAATGCCTTATGTTCATCCTTTTCAATTCCAATTCCTTTTTCATAACAATATCCAACCTGAAATGTTCCACCAGCGTGACCCATCTCTGCAGATTTTTGATAATAAATGAATGCCTTATGTTCATCCTTTTCAACTCCAATTTCATCCTCATAACAGACGCCAAGTGTAAATACTCCAATAGAATCACCCATCTCTGCAGATTTTTGATAATAAATGAATGCCTTATGTTCATCCTTTTCAATTCCAATTCCTTTTTCATAACAGACACCAACGAAAAATACTCCAAAAGAATCATTCATTTCTGCAGATTTTTGGTAATAATTGAATGCTTTGTGTTCATCTTTTTCAACCCATTTACCATAACGATAGCAACTCGCAAGAACGATTTGAATCGTAGGATTGGTTTGATCATCTAAGCAAAAATCGATAATATTTACTGGATTTTGCTTTTTTTTTTATTAGAAATTGTTCTAACGTTTCAAAAATTGATTCATAATTTATGCCTTTCAATTTTTCTTTATTATGGAGATCACACATTTCTTTAACAATTTCATTTAGAAAACATTGTGAAAGATCCTTTAAATTGTTATCTTCTAAAGACAACTGGGTAATATTGTTGGTTATTTGAGAAATATCTGATGAACTGTCGATTTTTTCAAATATATTATTGTAATTTGACATTTTGACGCAAAAAAAGTGTAGAGTTTGAAATGGAAGTTATGTATTACATTGCGCAATGTACGATTTATATGCTTTTAGATGCAATTACTACATACGTAGTGCAACACTGAAAAGCCTGTCAACGAAGTGACAGGGCGATCATTATTGCGAGATCAGATGACTTTATGACCGATCACGTACAGGTTTTGTTATGTATCCTTTTATGGTTATTCTTTTGATTATTGTCGTGAGATTTTGTAACTTGTTTTTACAGGTAATTTCAGACTTGCATATGATTTTGATTTTCACATGGTTATGATTATTGTTAGATCGATAATGGGAGTAAGGGATAATGACTGTGGCCAAGTATGAACCAGTAATACGGGAGGAGTATTTAAGGCCAAGAACTTCGGTAAAGAAGGTTATCTTTCTTTTCGCTATCGCTCGCCTTGTGAAGGCTGGCTCTATCTTCCTCCCTTACCCACCCGAATTCAAGCAAGCTGTGTTGTTTCTTTTGTTATGTCAGGCTCCACGGCTGCATTAGCAGTGCAAGGACCTGTAGTGTACCTGGCTCCACGGCTGCAAGTGGCAGTGCAAGGACCAGAGGTAGTTGGATCCACGGCTGCAAGTAGCAGTGCAAGGATTAGTTGTTGTATTTGGCTCCACGGCTGCAAGTGGCAAGTTGTTGTATTTGGCTCCACGGCTGCAAGTGCAGTGTAAGGACCATAATGAAAAGCCTGTCAACGAAGTGACAGGGCTATGATTATTGCGAGATCAGATGACTTTATGACTGATCATGTACATGTATCCTTTTATGGTTGTTCTTTGATTATTGTCGTGAGATTTTGTAACTTGTAGGGTAAGCGATAATGACTGTGGCCAAGTATGAACCAGTGATACGGGAGGTGTATTTAAGGCCAAGAATCTCAGTGAAGAAGGCTCCACGGCTGCATTAGCAGTGCAAGGACCGATAGTATGTATACCTGACTCCACGGCTGCAAGTGGAAGTACAAGGACCAGAGGTAGTTGGCTCCGCGGCTGCAAGTGACAGTGCAAGGACCTGTTGTGTACCTGGATCCACGGCTGCAAGTGGCAGTGCAAGGACCAGAGGTAGTTGGATACGCGGCTGCAAGTGGCAGCGCTAGGACCTGTTGTTGTATTTGGCTCCACGGCTGCAAGTGGCATTGCAAGGACCAGTTGTTGTATTGGCTCCACGGCTGCAAGTGGCAATGCAAGGACCATAAGAATGAACCTAGCTCATACCGGCAGGAACACGTTACCGATTCTCTTTTAAGATATGGGAAGATTCGACGGTTTCCCTCTATATGAAGGCATCATAGGTGTCCATTTCGTTTGCTGTTATGATGAATGCATGTCGTTATGGTGGAAAATGTGATTATGTATATTAGAGCCAATAGGGTAGCGAGCCCTAATCCCATATGTTTTTCAGAATTTGTAAATAAAGTCATTCAGTTTTTTTGTATAAAGTCAGATGATCGAGCAATAATAATTCACGACATATTGATGCGTCGGCTAAGTCACTCTAGGGTTACTGTATAATCATGAAGATTGCCTTTTGTGGCTTATATGAATTAAGGCTTATATTGAAAAAGACAATAGTCATGCATACAATTGTATGTGTTTAAGATTATAGAAATGCATGTGATTGAGGTTAAAAGAAATTCATACGATTGGAATAAAAGATACATGTGGGCGTAAATTGGGAAATTTAGTGCTTTCTTATTTTGCTTGTATTGTCCACTTGTTATCTTTGCTGCCCAATTACGATTTGGCTTCTTCGTGACTGGCCCACCACCCCCCTCCTTCAAGTCGTTGCACCTAGCACTTTGCCACTTGTCATGCATAGTAGGTTGAATGCGCCACACCACAGTGTTGGGTTGGCTCGAACTAAAAAAAAAAGGTAAAGTAGATTGCGCCACACCATAGCGTTGGCTCCTCATTTTGTACTTCGTTACCACGATGACCATAGTGACAAATTGTTAAATGACACGTAACATATAGTAAAATTTGATAAAAGAGTACAAGTATGCTATAATCGAAGAGAAAGTAGTGAAGTGGTGCACTTCATAATGTCATGTTTAATAAAAGATCCGAGCGTGAATAATTCAAATTATCGTTAATTATACTTTTCAAAAAAAAAACACACAATTCTATCTGTTTATAGCATTTTACAATTTTTCAACGGTAATATTATTATTTAGCTTTATATGTTGAAAATTTTAATATTGAAAAAAACCAACATAGTAATACCCGATAGCAAAAGTATAAAACAGCTTGAACATTACTACGGTATGCTTACCCTAACTATTATAAAGTTGATAACAGCATAAAAAAAAAATAAAGGTTTGGAACAAAATGCTTGTAGACTGAAATGGTAAGCTCAATACTCATTTTACTATTAAATTTATTCCTTTGATGCAATAAACATGCTAAAAAATTTTTTTGTTAATTAAAATTTAAGTAATATCCACATATTTCGACCAATGTTTAAAATTGGCTTACACAAGATACAAATATAAAAGAGCTTTTTTAATGTGCAAGTATTTATGCAAGTTGGGGACCGGGCCGGCCGGGCCTTTTTAGGACGGACCAAAGGACTGTCGGTCCTAATAGTAAATATCAAATAAACTAAATATTATCATGATAATACGCATTTTGAAACAACTATAAATTTTTTGTTAAAATTCAATTACAAACCCCTTAGTTTGTTAATCAAGATTAAACCACGTTCAATGTATAATGAAAATGTGCTGTTGTTAAAGTTAATAAAATAGAGAAATTTATTAATGACAGCAATGGCGTGATCTAGTGATACAGGTCGGTCCCGGCCCAACGGCCGGGTCGATGGGCGGGTCTGCACCTTTGTGGGCCGGGCCGGTCGATAAGAAAAGTGTCACTTCTAAAGCATAACTCAAGCTAAAAATTGACTAAAAATCAGCTAGTCATTTATAATAATGCAGGAGAAATGCTTTATGATCTCTATCTTCAATTATCAGAAACATAATTTTAAAAGTGCCTGTCTATTACATATAAAATAACCATATAATTTTCTCTCATTTAGGTGATAAATTAGAAATGTAAATGGGTGGCAATCGATTACAGCAGTTTTATAATTTCTGGACCACCTAAAAATTTTTTCGTTTTCTGAAACCTCTTCGATCCCGTTCTAAGAATCACTACCTATTCGGAAACTATTGCTGTGCTTGTAACTTCGATACGGAGACAGCAAAGTAGTTTCTGAAAAGGTAGGTGATTCTTAGAACGGGATCAAAGAGGTTTCGGAAAACGAAAAAATTTTTAGGTGGTCCAGAAATTATGAAAACAGCTGTAATCGACAATCACTTCACCGACATAACATTTCACCGACAATTATTTACCAACAAGTTCATTTTACCGACAGTTTATTTTACCGAAGCTCATTTCACCGACAAAGTCATTCTGGTCATTGTCGTTAGGGTCATGGTAGAATAAGGTAGAATTAGGGCTAAATTTAGTGTGCTTTTTGCAAAAAAACTTGTCGGTGAAACAAACTGTCAGTAAAATGAACTTGTTAGTGAGTATTTGTCGGTGAAATGTTATGTCGGTGAAGTGATTGTAGGTGAAATAATACGAACCCTTAGTAAATAGTGAATATAATATAGGGAACAGAAATGTTCGGACAATCAATCAACATAAAATACCAAAGTGCCGGAATTTTTCTCAAGGACAAAAAGAATAAAAATTAAATAATTTAATATACTAGAATTCGACAAGAAACTACCTGGTAACCTTTAACACATTTAATATACTGTATGTTGACTGATTCTGATTAGAAAAAATTACACTAGCAAAATGGTCGGCCCGGTCGACTGGCCCGCGCTTTTTTAGGATCGACCCCTTATCACTAGCATGATCAGTTGATTTACAGTTTGCACTGTATTTGTGCGAAATAATGCCTATGGGCATTATTTGGAACACGAGTTTGAAACAAGCTAATGATTAATTTAGCCGAGGATTTTTAATGATAAAAATTAAAATTTGCATTCGACTAAATTAATTATTAGCTTGCCTCAAACTCGTGTTCCAAACAACGCCTATATGCAAATACAAGATTATCTAGCTATTATGTCTACTAGTTTTCAATGTGAACAACTATTTAGTTTAGCTGGATTAACAGTTACTAAATCACGAAATTCTCTTGATAATGAAACTGTTCGGGCTGTTTTGTGTTTAAAATCTTGGTTTACTGAAGACTTACCATTCTAAATTTTAATTTTACAAAAAATTTTTTTTCCTGCTAGCAGGTTTTTTTTTTATATAAGTATATAATTTTATGATGCTTATAAAATATGTATAAAACTTTTATCTATAACATTTTACCGATTAAAATTTTTTTGATTTTTAACTTGGAAATAACCCGATACTAGTAGTATACTTTATTTTTAATATTTGTAAATGCTAACAATATTATATTAATAAATATTTTTGTTCAATGCAAGTAACATCTAATCGTTTTGTTAATTTACTTTAATATTTCATATATTAAGACAATTCTTGTCTTGAATTAGTACAAGATTGAACATTTGGCGTGCCAATTATGATTATAATTATCAATTATCTCTTGACAACTGATTGCACAAATCTTACCAACTAGGTTCACTTGATTTACTTGACTATAACTAAATAGTAGTAATTCAGTTATTTTATTAATAATTGTTATAACATCTTAAAAATTTCACAACTGTTATTTCTAAGTCATTATAAGATTGTAACTAAATCATGGTAATTCAGTTATTTATTAATAGTTGTTATAACATTTAAAAATTTCACAACTATGTTATTTCTAAATCATTATAAGATCATAACTAAATCATAATAATTTGTTTATTTATAACTAAATTATAATAATTTGTTATTTATTTATGATTTCCTAACTATCTTTTTCCTAAGTCATTATGAGATTATAATAATTCATTTACTTATTAATAAATTGTTATAATGTCCTAAAAATTTCACAACTATGTTATTTTAAAGTTGTTATAAGAACATAGCTAAATTGTAATAATTCATTTAATTTTTTAAAAAAAATCATGGTATGTTATCCATTTTGGGCTATTACTATATCAATGCAAAGTTGTTAAGTCTACTGTAATGTTTAGATAATAATTTTTTTCTAAATCGTCATAAAGTATTATGTAATCATAACTAAATCTTTGCAATTCTTTAATTCTAAGTAAAATCATAGCAATGTCTTAGTGATATTATACTAAAAACATAGACTATATGTTTTAATGTTATTATATTATTAATTTTAAAATCATTACTAAATGGTTTGATCAAGTAAAAATTTTAATTTTATAATATAACTATTTAGTAACTTAATTATAATAGTAGCTTCACAAAAATATTACTTTTTGTAAAGCACTAAGCCAATTAGGTTGATTTAACTACTAATAGATGCACTTAATGAGCTCTACAACTTTTAATTAATGTCTTTGGTTGTTAACTTAATAAAAAAATATTTTTTATTGAACTTTACTCAAATTCTAGCATATTTAATATTATAGGAATTTTGCCACAAATTATAATATATAAATTGTGCTGATCTTATCCAGATTAGCAATTAAATAAAAATTTTTTATATAATAACTATAAGGGGAGTAACAAAAATCAGGTGATTTTTTAGGGGGGAGGGGGTAAAAAAAGTTAAAATTATATATAAGAACCTGACTATTTATATATTAAGGAAGAGGGAGGGGGTAGGCCTCTGATAAAAAATAGTCAGGTGATTAATGACACTGCCCTAATTATATGCTAACTAAAAATTATTTTTATTTTTTTGATATCTATAAAGAATTTAAGATTATTTACAAAATGAAAATTTATAATTTTTTAAAAAACATTAATTTTAAAACTTTTGCCTTATTTTTTTTGATTTAATTTAATAAAAATTTAAAATTTAACCCTTACCACCTTAATAAAAAGTTGTAGAATTTAAATTAAATAACTTATTATTATAATTATAATTTTTATAAATTATTAAGAAAATTTAGACTTTACTTATTGGTAACTAACAATTTTTTTTCTTCAAAAATATATAAAAATTTGAGAAATTTTTTAAAATTTTAACAGTAAAATTAAAAATTGTGGTTGCTAAAAATGTAATATCTTTGTTAAAATTAAAAGTAAAATCATAAAATTTAAATAAATTATTTATAAAAGATATATCTTTAATTTTTATTTAATAATAGAAGGGACAAGCTTAAAAAATTTTGGGGAAAATTTAAAAAATTGTTTTCAAAAATCATTTCAGCAGGCAAATTTTTGCTGATGGTTTAAGGGATAGTTATCTACTAATAATTTAACCAAAACTTTTTATTAAAATATATATATTAGAAATGAAGATGTATAAATTATTAAATAACAATATTAAAAATAATTACAATTAAACTTATACTTACGGTCTAATAATTTAACAAAAGCATTTATTAAAATATACATTATTAGAAATAATAATGTATGAATCGTCAAACAATAAATTTAAAAATAATTATAATTAAGCTCATACTTACCCGCTAATAATTTAACAAAAGCATTTATTAAAAATATATTATTAGAAATAATATTGTATGGATCATTGAACAATAATCATAAAAATCATTATAATTAAGCTCATACTTACGTGCTAATAATTTAACAAAAGCATTTATTAAAATATATACAATTAGAAATAAAATATATAAATTATTAGATAACATTAGGCTTATTCTTACGTGCTAATAATTTATCAAAAACATTTATTAAATATATATTATTAGAAATAAAGATGCATAAATTATTAAATAACGATTTTAAAAACAATCAAAATTAAGCTTATACTTACCAACTAGTAATTCAACACAAAAGTATTTATTAAAATATAGATTATTAGTAATAAAAATGAATAAATTATTTAATAACAGTATAATTAAACCTATACTTACCATCTTTTATCAAAAAGATTTTATTAACATATAAGTTATTAGAAATAAAAATATGTAAATTATTAAATAGTCATTTCAAAAATAATTATAATTAAGCTTTTACTTACTGGCTAATAATTTAAAAGCATTTATTAAAATATAGATTATTAGAAATAAAAATGTATATATTATTAATTGATGATCCGGATAAGATCTGCAGAATTACTATATTGGGACAATAGTAAATTTTGGGAATAAGTACAATATAAACTTTTATTATATGCTGAAATCTTACAACTACCTCTATGGTAAGTGATTTTTTTATTAAGCTAACAGCTCAAGTCAATTAATTGAAAGTTGTAGAGCTCACCGAGACGCATCTAATGGCAATTAGATCATTCAAATTGGCCTAGTATACGCCGAGATATCACTAAAAATGATCAGATGACTATATAAATTCCATGTAAACAAGGTAGTTGTAAGATTTCAGCTTATAATAAAAACATAGTAAATCCAGTGTAAATCCCCAAATTCAAATATAAAAATTCTGCAGATCTTATCCGAATCAGCAATTAAATAATTTTAAAATCATTATAATTAAGCTCATATTTACCCGCTAATAATTTAACAAAAGTATTTATTAAAATATATATTATTAGAAATAATAACATATGAATCATTAAGCAATAATTTTATAAATAATTAGAATTAAGCTTATACTTACGGGCTAATAATTTAAAAAAGGAGGCTGTTAAATATCGCAGGTTAATATGATTGGCCAATTAGATCACAGGATCTTGTGTAACAAAACGAACGAAAAATTAGAAAAATTACAAAAAAATTCAAAATTTTTAAATAACTTGAAATTTCATTATGTAAACTAGTCTTGGGCTTCTAATTAAAAGTTTTTAGCGCTTAATTTTGCATATATATATGCACCCTCTAACCTAATATTAATACTAGTTCAGACCCTCACCCTAACTAATAATCATTTTGATTTTTTTTAAATATTAACCTGCGATATTGCAACCTGCTAAATTTATCAAAATCCTTTAAAAAAAATATTTAGTAAAATATAAATTATTAGAAATAAAGATATATAAAGTATCAACTAATAGTTTAAAAATAATTATAATAATAAGCTTACCAACTAATAATTTAAGAAAAGCATTGATTAAAATATATATTAATAGAAATAATAGCATATGAATCATCAAACAATAATTTTAAAATAAAGCTTATACTTACTCACTAATAATTTAACAAAAGCATTTATTAAAATATATATTATTAGAAATGAAGATGCATAAATTATTAAATAACAATATTAAAATAATTATAATTAAACTTATACTTACGTGCTAATAATTTATTAAAATATATATTATTAAAAATAAATTATCAAATAAAAATTTTAAAAATAATTATAATTAAACCTATACTTACTAGCTAGTAATTTTAAAAAAAAATTATTATAATACATTTATTAGAAACAAATTATCAATAACAATTTTAAAAATAACTACAATTTATCTTATACTTACCAGCTAATAATTTAATAAAAATATTTATTAAAATATATATTATTAGAAATAAAGATATATAAATTATTAAGTAATAATTTTTAACAATATTATAATTATATAAGCTTATAATTACCACCTAGTAATTTAAAAAAACATTTTATTAATTATATATTATTAGAAATACAGATCTATAAATTATTAATTAATAATTTAAAAATAATTAAGCTTATATTTACTGCCTAAATATTTAACAAAAGTATATATTTATCAAAATATATATTATTAAAAATAAAAATTATATATTATTATAAATAAAGATATATAAATTATTAAGTAATAATTTTTAACAATATTATAATTATATAAGCTTATAATTACCACCTAGTAATTTAAAAAAACATTTTATTAATTATATATTATTAGAAATACAGATCTATAAATTATTAATTAATAATTTAAAAATAATTAAGCTTATATTTACTGCCTAAATATTTAACAAAAGTATATATTTATCAAAATATATATTATTAAAAATAAAAATTATATATTATTATAAATAAAGATATATAAATTATTAAGTAATAATTTTTAACAATATTATAATTATATAAGCTTATAATTACCACCTAGTAATTTAAAAAAACATTTTATTAATTATATATTATTAGAAATACAGATCTATAAATTATTAATTAATAATTTAAAAATAATTAAGCTTATATTTACTGCCTAAATATTTAACAAAAGTATATATTTATCAAAATATATATTATTAAAAATAAAAATTATATATTATTATAAATAAAGATATATAAATTATTAAGTAATAATTTTTAACAATATTATAATTATATAAGCTTATAATTACCACCTAGTAATTTAAAAAAACATTTTATTAATTATATATTATTAGAAATACAGATCTATAAATTATTAATTAATAATTTAAAAATAATTAAGCTTATATTTACTGCCTAAATATTTAACAAAAGTATATATTTATCAAAATATATATTATTAAAAATAAAAATTATATATTATTATAAATAAAGATATATAAATTATTAAGTAATAATTTTTAACAATATTATAATTATATAAGCTTATAATTACCACCTAGTAATTTAAAAAAACATTTTATTAATTATATATTATTAGAAATACAGATCTATAAATTATTAATTAATAATTTAAAAATAATTAAGCTTATATTTACTGCCTAAATATTTAACAAAAGTATATATTTATCAAAATATATATTATTAAAAATAAAAATTATATATTATTATAAATAAAGATATATAAATTATTAAGTAATAATTTTTAACAATATTATAATTATATAAGCTTATAATTACCACCTAGTAATTTAAAAAAACATTTTATTAATTATATATTATTAGAAATACAGATCTATAAATTATTAATTAATAATTTAAAAATAATTAAGCTTATATTTACTGCCTAAATATTTAACAAAAGTATATATTTATCAAAATATATATTATTAAAAATAAAAATTATATATTATTATAAATAAAGATATATAAATTATTAAGTAATAATTTTTAACAATATTATAATTATATAAGCTTATAATTACCACCTAGTAATTTAAAAAAACATTTTATTAATTATATATTATTAGAAATACAGATCTATAAATTATTAATTAATAATTTAAAAATAATTAAGCTTATATTTACTGCCTAAATATTTAACAAAAGTATATATTTATCAAAATATATATTATTAAAAATAAAAATTATAATTAAAATTATACTTACTGACTAATAATTTAACAAAAGCATTTATTAAGATATAGATTATTAGAGATAAAGATGTATAAATTATTTTGAAAATAATTATAATTAAACTTATACTTACTTGCTAATAATTCAACAAAATCATTCGTTAAGACATATATTATTAGAAATAATAATATATAAATTATTAAACAAAATCTAAAAATAATTAAGCTTATACTTACCGACTAAATATTTAAAAAAAGAATTTATTAAAATATATATTATTAGAAATAAAGATATATATAAATTATCAATTAATAATTTGAAAATAATTATAATTTAACTTGTACTTACCCGCTAACAATTTAACAAAAGCATTTATCAAAATATACATTATTAGAAATAATCATCAAACAAGAATTTTAAATCAATTATAATTAAGCTTATACTTACTTCCTAATAATTTAACAAAGTATTTGTTAAAATATATATTATTAAAAACCAAAACGTATAAATTATTAAGTATTAATTTTAAAAATGATTATAATTAAGCCTATACTTACTTGCTAATAATTTGGTATTTATCAAAATATATATTATTAGAAATAATAACGTATTAATCATCAAACAATAATTATAATTAAGCTTATACTTATTCGCTAATAATTTAACAAAAATGTTTATTAAAACACATGTTGTTGTAAATAAAGATATATAATTTATCAACTAATAATTTCAAAATAATTATAATCAAGCTTATGCTTACAAACTGAATATTTAACAAAATTATTTATCGAAATATATATTACTAAAAATAAATATTTAACAAAATTATTTATCGAAATATATATTACTAAAAATAAATTATCAAATAATAAGTTTAAAAATAATTATAATTAAGCCTATACTTACGTGCTAACAATTTGATAAAAACATTAATTAAATATATTATTAGAAACAAACATGCATAAATTATTATATAACAATTTTAAAAACAATTATAATTAAGCTTATACTTACAGACTAATAATTTAACAAAAGCATTTATTAAAATATATATTGTTAAAATAAAGATATATATAAATCATCAAATAATAATTTAAAAATAATTATAATTAAGCGTACCAACTAATAATTTAAGAAAAGCATTTATTAAAATATATATTATTAGAAATAAAGATGCACAAATTATTAAACAACAATTTTAAAAGTAATTATATTTAAGTTTATACTTACCAACTAATAAGAACAACATTTGTTAAAATATATATTATTAAAATAATAGCGTATGAATCATCGAACAATAATTTTAAAAATAACTATAATCAAGCTTATACTTACTCGCTAATAATTTATCAAAAGATTTTGTTAATATTTATATTGTTAGAAATAAGAATGCATAAACTATTAAATAACGATTTAAAATAATTATAATTAAGCTTATACTTGCCGTCTAAATATTTGAAAAAGTATTTATTAAAATATATATTATTAGAAATAATAATGTATGGATCATCGAACAATTATCATAAAAATAATTATAATTAAACTTATACTTACTCGCTAATAATTTAACAAAAGCATTTATTAAAATATATATCGTTAGAAACAAAGATGCATAAATAATTAAATGACAATTTTATAGGTAATTATAATTAAGCATATACTTACCAACTAATATTTAAGAAAACCAATTGTTAAAATATATATTATTAAAAATAAAGATGCATAAATTATTAAATAACAATTTAAATCATTATAATTAATCTCATACTTACCCGCTAATAATTTAACAAAAAATATATATTATTAGAAATAATAATGTATGAATAATCAAGCAATGATTTTAAAAATAATTACAATTAAGATTATACTTACGGGCTAATAATTTAAAAAAATATTTATTAAAATATAAATTATTAGAAATAAAGATATATAAATCATCAATACTGTAATAATTTAAAAATAATTATAATTAGGCTTACCATCTAATAATTTAAAAAAAGCTTTATTGAAATATATATTATTAAAAATAAATTATTATATAATAATTTTAAAAATAATTATAATTAAGCTTATACTTACTCTCTAATAATTTAACAAAAAGCATTTATTAAAATATATATCGTTAGAAATAAAAATGCATAAACTATTAAATAACAATATTAAAAATAATTATAATTAATCCTATACTTACAAGCTAATAATTTAACAAAAGATTTTATTAATATATATATTGTTAGAAATAAGGATGCATAAACTATTAAATGACGATTTTATACTTACTCCCTAATAATTTAACAAAAACATTTATTAAAATATACATTATAAGAAATAATAATGTATGAATCGTCAAACAATAAATTTAAAAATAATTATAATTAAGCTCATACTTACCCGCTAATAATTTAACAAAAGCATTTATTAAAAATATATTATTAGGAATAATAATGTATGGATCATTGAACAATTATCATAAAAATCATTATAATTAAGCTCATACTTGCTAATAATTTAACAAAAGCATTTATTAAAATATATATCGTTAGAAATAAAGATGCATAAACTATTAAATAACAATATTAAAAATAGTTATAATTAAGCCTATACTTACAAGCTAATAATTTAACAAAAGTATTTATTAAAATATATTATTAGAAATAAAGATGCATAAATTATTAAATAAGAATTTTAAATTAACCTATACTTACTTTCTAATAATTTAACAAAGGCATTTATCAAAATATATATTATTAGAAATAATAAAGTATGGATCATCAAACAATAATTTTAAAAATAGCTATAATAAATAGTTATTGGATGTGTAGCATCCAATAACAGTTTTATTTGGCAGGAGAAATGAGAATACCGTGATCCGAAGGATCACGGGATGATCATTTTGGATGACAAATAAAAAAAGTATCTGGCTTTGAATTTAATGTGCTAACCTGGGCCCCGAAGGGGCTCAGGTTGTCAAGCACATTAAATTCAAAGCCAGATACGCTGTTATTGGATGCGGAACATTCAATAACGGATTTATTTTTCTTTTTCTGTTATACCGTGAGTTTGTGTGAGTCTATTTGGCGTATAACAACTGTTATACGACCCACATTCACTATGAAAAAGAAAAATAATTAAGCTTATACTTACTCCCTAATAATTTAACAAAAGTATTTGTTAAGATATATATTATTAGAAAACAAAATGTATAAATTATTAAGTAATAATTTTTAAAAAATTATAATTAGGCTTACCAGCTAATAATTTAAGAAAAGCATTTGTTTAAATATATATTATTAGAAATAATTTATAATCATTGGATAGGTTTCAAAAATATGCACGTGGGCGTTAAATAGTGGCAGGTGATTGGTGCATATCATGCCGTTGCATGACTGTCGCCGTTTAACACGTAAATATTTTTTATATTATCCAAAATACCGCTATTATTGTGAAACAGTTATTGATGACTACGTTATTTTCATTTGTACAGTTTATGGCATCAATTTAACCTTGTTTTTTACAACTTTTTTTTTTTTTTTTTTTTTTTTTTTTTTTTTTTTTTTTTTTTTTTTTTTTTTTTTNTTTTTTTTTTTTTTTTTTTTTTTTTTTTTTTTTTTTTTTTTTTTTTTTTTAGCATGAGACCGTCATTTAAATTTATGGCATAAAAAAAAGGACGTAAAACAATAATAATGTAAACTATACAAAAATGAGAATTTTTAGCGCAGTCGTCAATAACATGGCTGCACAATAATTTTAAAAATCATTATAATAAAGCTTATACTTACTAACTAACGATTTCGCAAGAGAATTCATTTATCAAAATATATATTATTAGAATTAAAGATATATAAATCATAAACTAATAATTTAAAAATAATTATAATTAAGCTTACCAACTAATAATAATTTAAGAAAAGCATTTATTAAAATAAATATTATTAGAAATAATAACGTATGAATCATCAAACAATAATTTTAAAAATAATTATAATTAAGTTTATACTTTACCGACTGAATATTTAGCAAAAAAAATATTTATTAAAATAAATATTATTAGAAATAATAACGTATGAATCATCAAATAATAATTTTAAAAATAATTATAATTAAGTTTATACTTTACCGACTGAATATATAGTAAAAAAAGCATTTATTAAAATATAAATTATTAGAAACCAAAATATATAAATCATCAAACATTAATTTTAAAAATAATTATAATCAAGCTTATGCTTACTTGCTAATAATTTAACAAAGGATTTTATTAAAATATAAATTATTAGAAACCAAATTATATAAATCATCAAACATTAATAATTCGACAAAAGCATTTATTAAAATGTATATTATTAGAAATAAAGGTGCATAAAGTATCAAACGAGTGCTGTAAAGCAAAAACTGTAACTGACCATAGTAAATCATCATGATCAGTTACGGTTTTCGTTCTGAAGCACTTAAACAATAATTTTAAGATCATTATAATTAAGCTTATACTTACGGGCTAATAATTTAACAAAGAATTTATTAAAATACATCTTATTAGAAATTAAGAAATAAAGACGCATAATTATCAAATAATAATTTTAAATTATAATTAAGCTTATATTTACCGCTAATAATTTAACAAGAGCATTTATCAAGAAATATATTATTAGAAACCAAAATGTATAAATCATTTGGCACTTAATATCAAGTCATATGAAATGGCACGTACAGATGACACGTATGTGACATTACACACGTGTTGACTCATGATACGTGTTGCTCGTTTCGTGGAGAGCGAAAGATCAGTAAAGGATTTTTTTTTAAAAAGGTTTTCTTAAAAAGTTGTATAAGAAATTGTCCATCAACATACTATACAAAGAAACAAAAATAAAAAAGAGCGATATCTCATGATTTCACTGATGAAGCTTCCCTGTGTGTCTTAACAAAAAAAAATTCCTTACAAAATTGTGAATTTACATTCATTACCCGTGCGAAATCCCGTGCCGATTCGATTAGTAAACTTCTGCAAAACCCGAGCCATCTACGGTCCAATTGGCACGTGCATACGGTCCCACACAGTCCAAGGAATCCGTACCAATTCGGACCATACCCGTAAAAATCCGGATCTTGACCCGTGCCCATCCGATGCAACCCGTGCCGATCCGGTCCAATTTTCTTATAGGGAAAGCTATCCATTTATTACTTCTCCTCGCCACCTGAAGATCACATAATGTAGATATACCAGTATTAGTTATGATATACGTTTGTCATCTTTACTTCAAAGGAACAGAGCTTTTGGCCACACGAAGTTGGTTTTTCGTTTTGCATTACCCGCCGACTCATTAAATTTATTTAAATTTTTTTTTTATTTTATTTATCTTTTTTAGATTCCAATTATGCCAATTATTCGACTTTTGACATTTATTTTTTTCCGCTATTTTATCCGGTGTCACCCGATGGAGATCTTGACTTCCCGTAATTGTCCGATAGGACTGATGGAAAAAATATGGTAATTTTTTTGGTTCCTTGTTGTGCAAAATGAAAATTTATCTTGCATAACCTTAGATGTGAACATAGTTCTATTACAAAAAAGAAAAATTCCGACCGACCAATCCAATCGATGAAATGAAAAAGAAAAATCAACTTTGCGTAGCCTTATCTTGAATGATTTTATTGCTATAAATGACAAAAAAAAAATGATGAAATAAATATATACTAACACTCAAATGATAAGGTATTTTAATCTATTGCATTTGTTAAAATACATTCGAGTCTAATAAAACAGGAGAATTAATACATCATTTATGGTTTCAAAAAATAGCATAGTTGTAGTTTTTTTCATCTATAAACTGAACACTAGGGTCGGTCATAATTTCTGTCTAACCGTGAAATATTGCTACCGAGAAAAAAAGTAATCGTGAATCCTCCATTTCATTGTCAATAATGAAACACGTGATCTTGATAGAATATAATGCAGTCATGCTGCACAATTATGTATGATATAGACTGTGAATGAATTACTATTAAATCACGACATTGATAATTATTTTACAGACAATTAATACAATATATTGTACTAAGAATTCAATTTCCGAAACTCATGGAATCTATCTCGTTCTGACGTATTAAATGGTTTGAGATGAATTTTAATTCGAAGTTTTTGTGTAATATATCGTATAAAAATGTTAAAAATTGCAATAATATGTTTGATATGTCATGATCATGTAAAAAATTCGAGATATAATACGTAGTTATGATATTCTGTATTTAATATTTTTTGTCAAACATATCTCGAATTATTTTAGCATTAACACAATTTACGGGGTTTGTAAAAAACAAAAAAAAGAAAGACAAACTCTTTATCAAAACTTGACAAAACGTCAGAAACCTAATGAAAGATATACGAAGCTATCTCACAAAATTGTCCTTTCTGAGATTTTTATTATTTTGACTTAAATTAGATCCATACAAAATTTATATATAAAAAACTGGCATATTATATCAACATAGATATTAATAATAAGGCCGTTCAAAGTTGGTTAGTTGCTTAACTTAACCCCCCCCCCCTCGATCAGCTGTCCCCGAAATTAAACAAGTCAGGTAAATTGTCAACAATCATGTGATTGAAATTGATCAATAATATTTAATCAAATATTCAGTGGCATCAGTGTTTAAAATAGCATAGTAAAAATCCGGATCCACCGGTATTTTGATAAAATTTTGAGCAAAAAAACCGGTTTTTAATATATAAAAACAGGATTTTTTTGCTTTGCACCGGTAAATTTTAAATCCTATTTTAAACACTGAGTGGCATATATGTGTTTGTACATGCGGATTTTACTATATTTTTTTTTTCTTTTTCTTTGTGTAATGAAATTACACTCAAATATTGATCATTCAGAAATATTTTCTAAAAATTAATGCCTTGATAAGTACTAAAATAAAAAAAATTTACAGCATAAATATATTTTTTTTATAAACAGGAAATAATGTAACAAATAATTTGAACAAATTATTTATCGAAATAACAAATATGCTTATTAAATTATTTGTGCATGTAATTTTTGCAAAAATTAATGATATCATAATCGAAAAGAACTTGGTATTATTAGAGATGAGATAAAAACATTACATTTATACTGCGACTAGTTACAGCATATGCTATAACGTAACAGTTTTCTACCACAGCAATATTAATGTTTAAACTAAATATCATTCTAGTTTTGCAGATTAATAAATTAAAAAACTTGCTATACAAATATTGCTAGTTTTTTCTTATAGAATCTTATTAGCTTGTAGTATACTAATTATAAAGTAGCAAGATTGCAAGAAACGCAAAATTTACACCACGTTAGAAGAATTTAGAGTATTTCTAATTAAAGCACCATGAACAAATTATGTATTTATTATTTACTTACAAATCTGGTTTTTTATAGATATATATATTTTTTAATAATAATTCATTGTGTTTACATTTAATTTTATAATAAACTATTTGTTACATTTATTGGTATTGTAATATTTCTACATTTTGATTGCTCGATTCTATTCTAAAATTAATATAATTAGATCGAATATCCAAAAATGTCAGAGTAGTATTCATGCAAATCACATCTGCTAATGCCTTTCCTCCTTCTGATCCAATATTATTACCACAAAGATTCAAAGTTGTCAGAGTGTTGTTTATAGATAGTGCACCTGCTAACGCTTTTACTCCTTCCGATCTAAGAACATTAAATTGAAGATACAAATTAGTCAACGTAGTGTTCTTACAAAGTGCATCAGCTAACGCTTTTCCTTCTTCTGATCCAAAATTATTATGACCAAGATCCAAAGAAATTAGAGTGGTGTTTTTACAAAGAGCATCAGCTAATGCTTTTCCACCTTCTGATCCAAGATTATTACTAACAAGATTCAAAGAAGTCAGAGTTGTGTTTTTGCAAAGAAACTTTGCTAACATCTTCCCCCCTTCAATACCGATCTGATTATTACAAAGATTTAAAGAATTTAAAATAGTGTTTTCATAAAGCGCCTCTAATAATTTTGCCACATTACTAGACCATAATTTATTATAACTAAGATCCAAATAAGTCAAAGAAGAATGTTTATAAAGGATTTCCACTAATGTATCTATAGCTAAAAACTTGAAATGAGTAACATGAACGTAAATATACATAGAGGTAATAGTAGTGTTCTCAAAAAGACTTTCAAATATTAAATAATCGTTAATAATTTCATTAAGACTTAAAGATTTAAGATTTTTGCTAGTTCTTAGGAGCATTGTAATTAAAGAACATTTAATGGCGTCATCAAGCGAACGATCTATTTTATATCCTTCATGATCAAGCCAATTTTTAGCTCCATCATATAAAGAATAGCTAACAGATGTAATATAACTTGTATATTCAAATAATGGTTTTGGGTGATTTGGAAGAGTAATATTAAACCGAATTAATGGTGCTTTCTCTTCATCATTTAATGTTAAAAGTAATATTCTAATAAGTCTTATATCTTTAAAATAGGTTTTTGGTTCGCTCCACAATATTGGTATAATAATTCTACACCATTGCCGGTTTACAAGTGCACACGAAAATAAGCTTTTATGATCATACCGAAGGTTATTTAATATTGGATAGTGGCATTCAATCGGTAATGATATCATGCTGAAAAAAATGAACAAGATTTTTCTAGTGCGTACGTACGTGCGTACTGAAATTTATAAATTTCAATCTTACTATATAAAGTAAAGAAAACTGGTAGCACATTTAAAATCAATTTCTTAAATTATCAAGTGAAGGCGGCTTCCTTGCATAAAAATAATACACTAAGAACAATATGTGTATTTTAAAGTACATGCATGAGCGGTTAGCTCTTGATGGTAACTATTAAGACTTTTTTGGATTTCCTGCGCCGCAAACGTCACTTCCGCAACATATCATAAAACTTGATCGTAGCACAAATTTGCTTAAATGATAAAAGAAATGAACGACCCGATGCTTTTTTTTCATGTTACGTAAAAACGTAATGCTGTGGGTGCCGTCCTGATGAAATCTATCGGTTACAATTCTCAATGAGCTCATTATTTTTCAGCATATCAGGCAATCGCAATTTGAAAATGATCGGTCTTACCGTAGTAGCTGACAAAGGCAAGTACCCTTTAACCAGAGATAATACCCGGGCATTTTGCATGATATTTTTCATATTATAACATATTGATTTCTGCATTACATATATAAGACTGTACAAATTATTTCGCATTTTCGTTTATAAGATAATCTTACAAAAGATTGAAGTAATTCAGGTCAAAAATTCACTAAACATTGCAAACTGCATCGAGATAGAAAGAGATGATCGAGAATTATTAAATGAAGGAAAAGCCAATTTAACACTGTTTTTTATTATGAAATTTGATCTTTCATTTTAATAGACATAACAAGTCTATCTCGTCCAGTAAAAATAGCTAAAAAACTCGTCGCGCAAATGCAGTGAGCTACGAGAAATATAATTAATTTTCGTGTAACAAAATATTAGAACTTAGTGTAGATAACTCTATGGCAAATTAATGTAATTCTTTTTAGTTGTCGGTAAAACTAAAAGTTTCTGCATGCTCGCTAAAGAATTATTTTACTCAAGCTATTCATTAAAGTAACAAAGTTCGGGTATTCTTAGATGAATTTTAAAGAACCTTTATTAAAGATTCTTAATGTTCAATTCTATTATTTTTTAATTCTTATTCACCATATCACTTTACTGTACTAGCTAACTATGAGTTAGATTTTATTTGATTTACTGCAAAAAATTCTATTACAAAACTAATGAGCTATCATGATGATACAATATATAATTAAA
This sequence comes from Gigaspora rosea, assembly GCA_003550325.1. Taxonomy (NCBI): domain Eukaryota; kingdom Fungi; phylum Glomeromycota; class Glomeromycetes; order Diversisporales; family Gigasporaceae; genus Gigaspora; species Gigaspora rosea. The sequence goes on from QKWP01001875.1 coordinate 21,683, forward strand.
TTAGTTTGTATTACTAATGCGGTGGTATACTGTATATATTGAAATTAAGTCACAATTTCTATTATAATTTATTGTAAAAGAATTCGTTACAGAACTTTATAAACTACTACGATGATGAGTTAGCTTGTGTTGGAATTACAGTTTCAAATTCTATCATGATTTATTGTGAAAATTTTGCTATGAAACTTACCATCATTTTGTGCCGGTCATCAATAATTTTAATGTTATAATTCTTACATTCGCCTCGTAATACAATCTCAACGTCTGGTACAGCAAATATTACCTTTACGACATGAGCAAAACTTAGTTTTGCAGTTTGTTCTGTTATAGATTATTTTCGGTGTGCGTAGAGATTTTTTTTTTTATTGTATCTAGTGATCAGGACAAATTTTTGCCATGTCAAGCATTTCTTAAGTAAATAAAAGTGCTAAGTGGAATAATATAAAAATGCTTAATTTTTGTTAATGCCGAGTGATTCTAATTTGCTTGCTGGATCTTATTAAATATTTATTATTTATAATAATTTTTTAATTTGTCTTTTTAAATAACAAAATAATAGCTTTGACTATGTTTCTTTTTGGTTGTCATGTTCTGTATCCTGAGGGCTTTACAAATTACAGCATAAATCCATCGATAAGATAATTTCCAGTTTAATATTTTTCGACTTTTCCTAATTTAATTACCGAAAATGAAGGACCTAGAGTTAATACCTCTATCCGGATATATTTTTTATATCCGGATTTATCCGGTTTTAACATAGTGTATATATCCGGATTTAAATTTAAATCCGGATTTATTATATCCGGATATAAAAACACTATGTCACGTTATATCACATGACATAGTATATATCCGGATATATAAATCCGGATAGAGGTGTTAACTCTAGAAAGACCTATATTTGAATTTAGGATTTTATATGTACTTGAACGATTTCTACAATCAAACCTCGATATAATCGCCAGCTCGGGAAACAAGATTCTGGTGATTATAAAAAATTGTGACTATATAAATAGTTTATAATAGTTGGTGCTTAAAAATAATGCGATTATATCAAGGTTGTGACTATATCAAGAGTGACTATAATGGGTTTAACTGTCTTTTTTTTCGATTATTCATTTTTACTTTCATAACAAAGGTTTAGATGAAAAAAAAATTTGAAAACCTAGTGAATTTTTTGAAGTCATATTGACGAAGAGATGATTAAAATGAAAATATTATCTTTATTTATTTATGTATTTTCTCTATAAATTAATTGCTATCCGTTTCACATTTGACTAAATTTAGTACAATAAAAAAATATTTTTTGAGCAAATTATTTATTAAATTTTATTCAAATTTTACTAAAATAAAGTTTGATATTAGACAAAAAAGTATCTGTGTACAATTTAAATAATATTTATTAATAAAAATTTGTATAAATAGTTTTAGAGCTGTTTTTTTTTTTGAAAATTTCTGTACCTAATTAAGTACAGTATAAAAAAGTTAATTTTGCTAAATTATACAAATTTCTAAGATTCTCTAAATTTTACTAATTGATCATAACTTCTTATACTAAGTAAACTTGTTTAGCACCAAAAAATACATCAAACTGGCATATTTTATTTTTTTTTTACTTCTCAAAATTTGAAGAAAAAGGATGCTTAATTTTGAAAATTTTTATCAAAATTCAAAGTAGAGGCTGGAACCGAATTGTTGCACCCGAATTTAAAACTGATTCAACCTAATTAGAATCAGATTTAATAAAACCAGATTTATCGAATTTAATAAAACCAAATAAAAAACTGAAAAATCGAATTTAATAAAACTAAAAAATTGAATACCAGGAATGTACTGTTACGACTAGTTGGGAGAGCAATGTGCACGATCACACAGTTTAGCTCCAGTCGCAACTTGAGTTAGTTTATTATTAAAGGACAGTTTCTTATTAATTCGTTAATTGAAGTCTGAGATTAACTTTATTAACGCGAAATGAAGGTCCTTAAATACATTTTAATTTACTATAAACTACTGCGCACTAATTGCTTTCACTATTTCTTGTACTCACAACGCTGCTTGCGGGCTGCGAGCAGTATTGCCTGAAAAGCCTCATACGTAATTTTTCAAGCCATAGTGGCAAGAACGCTTGGTGTGCCAACAACCAAGGGTCAACAATTACTAGTTTGACCAACAAACCATGTACAACAATAACCTGTCCCTCAGCCCATTGCATACAAACAACAAACATTACCTCAAAGCCTCCGCCACAACCAAATGCCTTGTAATTTTGGATGGTGTTAACCTGTAAAATATCACAAAAACGGACATAACTTTTGAACCAGCGATCTAAATTCGATGAAACAACCACCATTCGACTCAGCGCGATGAGACGGTTCGAATAAGCTATAGTAAGTCCCTGTACGACCTCTGGTTGCCAAGATAGGAGTTGTCAAACATTTACTCCTATACATATTAATTGATCAGCAATCTGATTGGCTAGGCGATTGCTGCGGGCAAAAATCGTAGATCTGACATATCTAAAAGATGTCATATTTATAGCTTATATTCTAGATATTTTATTTATTACATATATATTATTTATTACATATATTATATTTATACTAGTTATACTATATATTTTATTAATAATAGTTATAGTATATATTACACATGTAAAAGATATTGACCGTTACATTTGTAAAATTTCAAAAAGTATAAAAGCGGCCGATGTGGACCTCAAGTTCAACATCGAGTCTTCATACTCTTTCAATAATAAAAACAACTATTAACTACACAAATCAAATAGTTATTAGTATTCTCATATACTTTTAATTGTAGCCTCTTTCGTAATTGCAAATTGCCTTAAATCTTCTTTGTTAAGTTTTCTTAAAAACGCCATACTGACTTAGATATACCACAGTAACAAAGTTTGAAGTTACACAAAGTGTTCACTGTCTAAGATCACTCTAGTTACCTAATATCTTTGAAGAAGTGGATATAGGATAACAATGGCTTGGGTCACTGGAGTCTTCTGGTGTTACCAATTTGCATTTAAGTCAAGAGTTAAAAATTTTAACTGTGACATACTCCCCTTCTTGAGTGTGAGCTCCTGCGAACACTTTCTTTTCAGGAATGGCTTAAAAAAAGGCCCAGATACCAATTCCTTTGTTATAACAATAACAAATTTATAGTGACTCTTCCCTAGATCGTCAATAGATGGAGAGTATGATTTGGGATAAATTTTTCATAGCTTCAACATAATTCGTCCTCCTATCTTTATGTCCAGCTGATTACATAAAAATAAGTCTAATTCTCCAAATTCATCCATGCTATGTCATCTTTTCTCCCTGCGTATCCCACGCTTACAGGTCCCTCAAGATCAACATGTCCAATTCAAATTCAAATCTTCAATCTTATTTCTCAGCAGTCGCTCGACATAATTGATATTCATACAGATCATGTTCTTCTTGGCTAAATTAAAAATCATTCTATATGCCCGCCTCGCATATAGATGTTATAACCAACTATTAGCCTATGTTATGTCCATCTTACGATTGGTCTTCATTCTCTTCTGGGTCAGTTCAATCTTCGCAATATCCAGCCTTGGCATTCTATAGTATACTTGGCTTTGTAGGCTTCTAATGGTAATTGTATTCTATATGTGCATTCTTTTCAGCTTCTATTTCATTTTAGCAATAGTGCATATGCTGTTCCATTAGCATCACCGGCATCAGCAGATTTTTGTAATTTATAAATATCAATATTCGTCTCTTTTATTACCAATGTTATCTTGATAACAGTCTTCAATTTAAGGGTCACGATTGAGACAACATGTTGATAGCGTAGTTTATCGTGGCAGGCTTTTGATAATAAGTGAATGCCTTGTGTGTATTCTCTTCAGTGTCAATCCTACTCCAATTGTAGTGTTCAAGGTCTGACATTTCCTTTCGCTTTTCCAACTTCGATCCCTTCTCATGGCAATGTTCAACAGCTTAGGTTGCATTGTATGACTCGTTTTACTTGGAGGTTTTTTTCAATTTTCACAGCAGCTCAGATACCTATTCTGAGCTTCGGTATTTTCTGTACCTGTAGCTGCCATGTTCACAATCTTTCCAATACATTCCTCAAAGTCCACTTGGAGTCTTTGTCTAAAGAATTCTTTTTCTCATATTGCTATGTGCCCCACTCCGCACAAAGCTGTCATGATCATCCAATCTATTACCCACGTCCATTATTTTCTACTCTTGCCTTGCTTCCGTCATTCATGCCTATACGATCCTTGGTGTAAGTTTTTTTTTTTTTGTAATATCCAATTTATGTATGATCTTGGCATAACCCATTTTTCCGATTTACATATCCAGTTGATAGCGCGAAAAAACCTTAATTAATTCGCTTACAATTATCCTTTCCATAACATCTCTTCACCCTGCGTAGTACCTATTTACGTGCCAGTACCAGGCTTATTTAACCGACTTATAGGTCCCTCGAGATCGACATTCCATTTCAGATTTCAGAAAATTCAGCTATGACCTTTAGTGATCTTCCAACATGAACATCTTCACTAGGTTATGTCTCTTTAGGCTTTTTAATTGGGAGATTCAGATCGAGTTCTAGAATCGGCAAGGCAGGCTTCTTTCTTGTAATTTTTACAAGGCTTTTTTTTCTATTATTCGTCACCAAATATTACATCTATTTTCTAAAGAACGTAGGATCACAGTCTTCAAGGCTTCATAATTTTCATCAATAACTTTGATAAGGCATAAAAGGTGTAGGGTTGAACTTTCACTCCACACAATCGGCACCATATGTTACGACTGGTTGGGAGAGCAATGTGCACAATCGCACAGTTTAGCTCCAGTCACAACTTGAGTTAGTTTATTATTAAAGGACAGTTTCTTATTAATTCGTATACAAGAGTTAATTGAAGTCTGAGATTAACTTTATTAACGCGAAATGAAGGTCCTTAAATATATTTTAATTTACTATAGACTACTGTGCACTAATTGCTTTTACTATTTCTTGTACTCACAACGCTGCTTGCGGGCCGTGAGCAGTATTGCCTGAAAAGCCTCATACGTAATTTTTCAAGCCATAGTGGCAAGGATGCTTGGTGTGCCAACAACCAAGGGTCAACAATTACTAGTTTGACCAACAATCCACATACAACAATAACCTGTCCCTCAGCCCATTGCATACAAACAACAAATATTACCTCAAAGCTTCCGCCACAACCAAATGCCTTGTAATTTTGGATGGCTTGGGTCACTAGAGTCTTCTGGTGTTACCAATTCGTATTTAAGTCAAGGGTTAAAAATTTTAACTGTGACATACTCCCCTTCTTGAGTGTGAGCTCCTGAAAACACTTCTTTTCAGGAATGGCTTAAAAAAGGCCCAGACACCAATTTCTTTGTTATAACAATAACAAATTTATAGTGACTTTTCCCTAGATCGTCAATAGATAGGAGAGTATGATTTGGGATAAATTTTTCACAGCTTCAACATAATTCGTCCTCCTATCCTTATATCCAGCTGATTACATAAAAATAATCTAATTCTCCAAATTCATCCATGCTATGTCATCTTTTCTCTCTGCATATCCCACGGCTTACAGGTCCCTCAAGATCGACATGTCCAATTCAAATTCAAATCTTTAATCTTATTTCTTAGCAGTCGCTCGACATAATTGATATTCATACAGATCATGTTCTTCTGAGCTAAATTGAAAATCATTCTATATGCTACGCCTCGCATATAGATATCATAACCAACCATTAGCCTATGTTATGTCCATCTTATGATTGGTCTTCATTCTCTTCTGGGTCAGTTCAATCTTTGCAACATCCAGCCTCGGCGGTCTACAGTATACTTGGCTTTGTAGGCTTCTAGTGGTAATTGTATTCTACATGCGCATTCTTTTCAGCTTCTATTTCATTTTAGCAATAGTGCACATGTTGTTCCATTAGCATCACCGGCATCAGCAGATTTTTGTAATTTATAAATATCAATATTCGTCTCTTCTATTACCAATGTTATCTTGATAACAGTCTTCAATTTAAGGGTCACAATTGAGACAACATGTTGATAGCGTGGTTTATCGTGGCAGGCTTTTGATAATAAGCGAATGCCTTGTGTGTATTTTCTTCAGTGTCAATCCTACTCCAATTGTAGTGTTCAAGGTCTGACGTTTCCTTTCGCTTTTCCAACTTCGATCCCTTCTCATGGCAATGTCCAACAGCCTACGTTGTATTGTATGACTCATTTTACTTAGAGGTTTTTTTCAATTTTCACAGCAGCTCAGATACCTATCCTGAGCTTCAGTATCTTCTGTACCTGTAGCTGCCATGTTCACAATTTTTCCAATATGTTCATCAAAGTTCACTTGGAGTCTTTGTCTAAAGAATTCTTTTTTTCATATTGCTATGTGCCCCACCCCGCACAAAGCTGTCGTGATCATCCAACCTATTACCCACGTCTATTATTTCCTACTCTTGCCTTGCTTCCATCATTCATGCCTATATGATCCTTGGTGTAAGTTTTTTTTTCGTAATATCTAATTTATGCATGATCTTGGCATACCCATTTTTCTAATTTACATATCCAGTTGATAGCGCGAAAAAACCTTAATTAATTCACTTACAATTATCCTTTCCATAACATCTCTTCACCCTGCGTAGTACCTATTTACGTGCCAGTACCAGGCTTATTTAAATAACTTATAGGTCCCTCGAGATCGACATTCCATTTCAGATTTCAGAAAATTCAGCTTTGACCTCCAATATGAACATCTTCACTAGGTTATGTCTCTTTAGGCTTTTTAATTGGGAGATTCAAATCGAGTGCTAGTATCGGCAAGGCAGGCTTCTTTCTTGTAATTTTTACAAGGCTTTTTTTTCTATTATTCGTCACCAAATGTTATGTCTATTTTCTAAAGAACATAGGATCACAGTCTTCAAGGCTTCATAATTTTCATCAATAACTTTGATAAGGCATAAAAGGTGTAGTGTTGAACTTTCACTCCACACAATTGGCACCATATGTTACAACTGGTTGGAAGAGCAATGTGCACGATCGCACAGTTTAGCTCCAGTCGCAACTTGAGTTAGTTTATTATTAAAGGACAGTTTCTTATTAATTCATATACAAGAGTTAATTGAAGTCTGAGATTAACTTTATTAACGCGAAATGAAGGTCCTTAAATACATTTTAATTTACTATAAACTACTGCACACTAATTGCTTTTACTATTTCTTGTACTTACAATGCTGCTTGCGGACCACGAGCAGTATCGCCTTAAAAGCCTCATATGTAATTTTTCAAGCCATAGTGGCAAGGACACTTGGTGTGCCAACAACCAAGGTCAACAATTACTAGTTTGACCAACAATCCACATACAACAATAACCTGTCCCTCAGCCCATTGCATACAAACAGCAAATATTACCTCAAAGCCTCCGCCACAACCAAATGCATTGTAATTTTGGATGGCTTGGGTCACTGGAGTCTTCTGGTGTTACCAATTCGCATTTAAGTCACGGGTTAAAAATTTTAACCATGTTATTTGTGTCACCCTGAGGTATGTATGATCATATGATGGAACAAAATCAAGTGAAAATACAAAACTATTCTCTATCACTATCAACAGATTGCCTTAAAATTCAAATTTGTTTATTGCGATTTATTTAGATAAATGAATTCGATTTTATTGAGTGAAATAATAATTTGTGATCATTCAGTACTTTTTTTAACAAGCGCGCTATATTTAGTTATTAACATAAAGGATTAGGATTATATTGTCATAATATATATAGTTAATTAATAAAAATATTTCAAAACATGTAACAACTAATGTGACTAATAATGATAGATCAGTCTTTGAAACTAATAAAACTTGGGTTTCGATCTTTTCGATCTCATAACAGTCGGTTCAGGTTCAAATTATGGTCTTAACTAGGGTTGCTAGTGAATCAAATCTTCAATAGTGCACCAATTTTAACCATTCACAATCACCAATCAGCATTGGTGATACTGGTGATACTGGTGGTATTGGTGATACTGGTGGTATTGGTGGTACTGGTGGTACTGGTGATACTGGTGGTACTGGTGATACTGGTGGTACTGGTGATACTGGTGGTGTTAGTGATACTGGCGGTACTGGTGATACTGGTAATACCGGTAGTGATTCAGTCTTGATCATTATCGATCAAACTACAGTAACCTATGACTTGTGTCACATAAGAGCCTAACCCAGATGTCAAGCACTGATCCCTTTTCACCTTAAAACGCACTAAACAATGGTACCAATAAAGCAAGTATTTGATATAATATATATATTAAATTGCATTTAAATTGGGAGAAAAGAAGCTAAAATTAATTTCATTATTTTCGCTTCGCTTAAATACATAATTTAGCATGCATTATTACATCATAGTTTGATCATACAATCCCTTATACTCTTAAATTTATTACGTATTATTCATGCAAAATCCACCTTACTTCGGTATACTCTTTTGTATTACCGACTGCTGCATAATTGATCTCATTTTGATCCTTTAATAATTATATTACCGATTGTTCATAATTTCGAGTTCCCCAATCGATCACCACGTGGGTCACGTGGCTCACATGTCCAGGCACTCCATTCCCAATAAAAGTATCGATTACATATATATAAATTTTTTTATTAATTATTATTATTATTATTCACACTAATGCCCTATTTCAGACTCATTATTGTCTCATAGCTCCAAATCGATTCCTCTGACTAAATACACCATACAAATATCTCCACAATGACAACAGGAAATACCAGGATCATAGCCATGCTTGCATAATAATAACGGAGTGTATGATTAATCGCCATCTAGAATAGCATCAGCAAAAGTTATGCATGACGGAGTGTATGGTTTCCTGCCACCTAGAATGGCGAGTTCGCAAAATCTTGCATTTGATTGGACATTAAAAGCCTATGATTTCACATGTCAATGTGCTGTGCTGGTATAACATACCTATACTGTTTTTAGGTAAAATATTCTCTACTGCCTTAATATTCAAATTGTATTTATTGTGATCTATTTCGATTTTATTGAGTTTTATTTAATATTCTATTTAGTAGTATCAACTTACCAAAAATTACTTACAGACAACTAGTTAGCAGAGAATTTAATTACAGGCAAGGTTATTTTACAATCGATTTATTCACAGATAATTGCCAGTTATTTCACTGATATCAGAGTTCACAGACAAATTAATTCTAGTCATTGTCGTTAGAGTTAAGTTTGAATTTACCGTAAATTCTCGAAAAAGCAGGCATGGGCATAGTTTCGAGAATTTACAGTAAACTTGGTGTAATTTATAGAAAAATAGTTGGCTTAAATATATTCTCAACAAAATGAATTTGTCTGTGAATTAACCGTCTGTAGAATAATCTTGTCTGTAAATTAATTGTCTATGAACGATGTTGTCTATAAAGTGATTGTTAGTGATTTAATATGAAATGTATAATAAAGCGAAAATTGCAAAGATAGAATGAAAATAAATTCGAATGGCTCATATGGTAATAAAGTCGAACAGAATTATGACAGGTATTATAATGTTGGGCAACGTTATTGTGATCATTGATCACCTTAACAAAGATGATTTATTATTAGAATTTAAGAGTTTATTTTTGTTAAAATGAAAAAGTAAAAAAGAAAAATATAACTAAATTTTAGCAAGCTTTTTTTGTTACGCATCTCTTATAATATTATAAATGATTATATAAAAAACTATTTTTTGGAATTAATTTGCCGATTGTTTGCTTAATCTCGAGTTTTCATGTTAATAATTATATTCGTCGTATTGGCGAGATAGTTGGTTGGATTTTTGATTTATAAGAAAAAGGGGAACCACTAAGGCTACTACCAGACAAAAACGTTGAAGTCGGACATACTTATAAAATAATCTCAATCACATTCTAGACATTCAAAAAACAGATGATTAGAACATCAAAAATCACTTGGTTCTGTTTCGTCTCCACAGTCTTTACACTTAATTGGTCCACCAAAATCGTCTACTAATTTAATGAGTTGAACAATTGCTAAAAATGGGGGTTTCTTATGATTGGAGTAAAGAAAGGAAGCAATTAACAATTATCCAAATCCAAAAAAGATTTAAACAAATGGATTTCTGCTTTTCCAAAACCAAATTTTAAAGATGATAATAACCATATAAACGCATCTGGCTTTAGCCATCCCCTCATTATAGTTAGCGTTAAATAATCATTCTAGCAACTTTTGATGATTAGTGTTAAATAATAATTCTAATAGTTTTCTAAAACTCCTTGTAGTTATATTAAATAGTCTTCCTATCGGCTCTTTATTGTTGCGTTACTAAAACCATTCTAACAAGCTCTTTCAGATAAGAATTTATGATTGGATTAGAATGGTTGAGATATGGCTCATGATTCGTGAGACATTTGATCAACTTTCATCAACAAAAGGTGATGTTTAATTGATAAATGTCGCTATAAATATATATCTTCAAAATTCTTCGTATCAAGGTTTAATATACTGTATAATATCTTAAAATTTATAATACAAGAATTAAAAAGTACATGTATATAATAGGGATTGGTTAATTGCAGAGATTGCTGTTTTTACAACTTTATGAATTATTAAATCAAGTCTATGTCTGTATGCATATATGCACCTAAAATGTATATGTACTTAAACTAACAAAATTAACGATTAAATTTTTATTCATATTATACTGCAAATTTTGATGTAATATAAGTTACAGTATTTAAATTCAAAACCTAATACATAAGGCTCCAGCCCTATGAAAAGCTGCCTGTTTATAACTAGTTATTTAATTGCCCATGTCTGGTTCAATTGGTAATGATATGTTAAATATGAAACATCTGCTTAACAGATTACCACGAAGTCTTAATGCTTTTGTGATTTTTTTGTGATTTCTAATGCTTTGCTAAATTTGCTAAATTTGTAAGTTATCATTAATATAATTTTAAAGATGAAAATTTTGTAATATCAACTATACAACTTACAATTAAACAATTTAAACAACTAAACAACTAATTAATTATTTGTTCACATGATATCTATAATCAATTAGTTGCAACTATAGTTAGCAACTAATCGATTGAAAACATTTTTATCAACTCTGAGCACTACATGCCTTAATCAAAGTCTTACCATTATTAGAGTTTAGATAGAGTGGTTGATTTTAGTTAGTGTCAGTAGAGTATAGTTTCTATACTTATATGTTTCATTTTCGCCCTCACAATGCACAACTCTAATATTAGTAATGTGGGTAGTACTAGTGATAGTATAGATGAAAAAGCTTACTAATATTTCTGTTTTACCAATATCACAGTTCACCAATCTCACCAGTTTCACCAATATCACCAGTTTTACCAATATCAGCAGTTTTACCAATGCCACCAGTTTCACCAACGCCACCATTATCACCATTTCACCAGTTTCACCAGTTTCACCAATTTGGCTACTATAGTGCACCGATGGTGCACCGTGGTGCACCGGTCTCATTTGGTGAAACTAATTAGTTTCACCTGCAACTCTAGTCTTAACTGATAAATTCAGTATAATTTCTTTATTTTTTTCTAACAATGCATAGCAATGAAAATTTTAATTTTTTAATGTTTCCAAAATGTTAAAACATACAGAAATATTAACATAAGTGATTCTTTAATTAATAAAGATTTTAATTTCTATCTGTTATTTAATGGATTAAAATTGCAAAAAACTGGTTTTTTTAAATTCAGATTGATTCGGATTTATGAGTTTATTAATAAATCGCAAAACCGAATTACCCAGGTTTATTTAAATTCAGGTTAAAACCGGTTTACAGCTGTTCTCATAAATTTTGGGACAACTGATAAAAATTTGGCCGAAATTAATTCGGCTGAATTCGATAATTTAGTGATTTCGGTATGATCAGTATAATAAAATAATTAATAAAAGCTATTTTTGTATCATAATGATCATTTTATGATATCATAACAATGTCAACAATTTTAAATTTAGTTTGAATGTTAGTCCAACATGTTTGGTGTGCTTAGGTTTGTACGAAAATTTATGGAAAAACTGTTCATGTCAACCAATAAACCTTAACAAGAAATGTAAAAAAGGAATTGAATATAAACTAGACTTTTATAACAAATATATTACTCGAACAGGTCTCGCTATTAAAAAAGTTAAATATGATCATAAATTTGTCGACTGGTTTGAATAGGAATTGAATTTTATACAAATTTTTAAACCTAATTTTTCTTCGACAAGAACGAAAAATAATTAGAAATGAATAAATGCCTTCGTTGAACGAACATGGATCTTGTCAAAGAATAGGAATTGAAAATTTATACAATTTTTTTTTTTTTTAAAACCCCTTCTATGGGGACACCGGAAGGCGTACTTTATTTAAATTTTACTATGTACATATTATTACATAATTAATTAATTATATAACCTATTATCTAACTACTATTAATTAAAATTATGTATATTTGTTTCTATTATCCTGTTCATTTTGCAATGTTCTAAAACTCTGAGCTCCTTCTCGGTTCTATTCCTAACAACTATGGGAAGAGCCGGCTCCGGTATTGGCTTTCCGCCCCATCTATTCAGTGTATAGCAAAACCAGATCTCATACAGCGCATTAATGTAGCCAGCGCGCTATCTTCTTCTTACCCACCTCTTTAATATTCGATGCCGTAATTATTTCCTCGTAGGTTCTTGGAAGGGACTCCCCTGGGCTTAAATATGAGTATACCACTTCCCATATGATCTTACTACTTTTGCAGTTTACCCCAAAATGCTCATTAGTTTGGATTTCTTCGTGGCACATCGGACAGTCACTATTATTATTAGGTATTATATGCTTTAACCTTTATCCTAATGGCAGCGATCTATGACAGTATCGCCAGAAGATATCTTTTCGCTTATTGTTGATCCATTTTATTCTGGACCAACTCCAGAAGTCCTTATTCCTTTCATTACCATTTTCTTGCCTTTGAATAACCGTCGACAGTGACTTTTCCCTTAAAAAGGAGACACCCTGGTGCACTGTATATTCATTCCCTGGTACATTAGCAACTTTAATCTCCACCGGTTTCCAGGGCCACGTCCTTGACCTTTTATTTACAGATCCTTCCGCCCTTTCCATGCTGTAACAAAAGGTTTCCAAAACTCTGGCCAAACCCTGTTTTTGCATGGTACTTCATTAAGTGCATTTAGTATTGTAATGTTCCTTTTGTTATGTAATTCCACCCTTATTAATTCTCTTTCTGCCCTTGCCCAACAGTTGTTACTGGTAAGTAATTTTACAAACGTAGAAAGTAGTCTAGCATCTACTAGATCCTTTAATATTGGTGCGTTTAGGCCCCTGTAAATATATTCTTGTTGTAGGATCGAGTATCTCGGGAGAATCTTGCAGGAGTTCTTAATCCAACTCCTTACAAGATTATTGATTTCTGTTAGTTGTTTCCTGCTCAGTATTGCAAGGTATGAAACACACCAAATTTTGACAGAACCAAGGTCTTGATAATTAAGATTCTACCCTTAATAGATAGGCTACGCTGCGATAACTTTCCCAGCATATTTTTTATCTTTAATATCATTTCTGGCCAAGTATCCCTACTTATTCTACCCTGTGAATCCATCACAAATCCTAGTACTTTAATTGACTCATTCTCTGGTAACATATTGAATTTTTTTGCCTCTTGGTTTTCTATACACCAGGCATTAGACGTTAGCGGAATTAATATCGACTTAATTTTGTTAATTTTCGCATTAGACGCGTCTTCATATTCTTGGATCACTTTGGTGATAACATCCCATTTCGCATGTGATGCTATACCTATTGTAAGGTCATTAGCGTAAGCTGTTAACTTGAATTTTTGTTGCCTTGAATGTTGATTTTAGGGCTATTCCCATTAAGTTTTTATCGAGTGACCTAAGGAAAGGTTCGAAGGCGAGTATATATAAGAGAGGGTGAAAGTGGGTCACCCTGCCTCACCCCTGATTAACTCTGAAAGGTTCCGATATTATTTCAGAGTCTGCTATAAATGCAGTTTGTTCCGAAAATAATGCTCTAATTGTTTGTATAAAACTTGGATCAAAATTCATTTTTGTCAGTACCTCTTGTAGATATACGTGACTAACGCGATCGAAAGCTTTTTGTTGGTCTAAAAACAACATCCAGCCCTGCCGTGTTTGATCAGACTGATTTCTCATAATGGACATAATGTCCATCACGGACTCCAAAATCAGTCTTCCTCTGATGAAGCCTTGCTGATGGATACCGACAATTTTCTGGCAGATGTTATTGAGACGATTCGCTAAAATCTTCATAAATACTTTAATATCACAGTTTGTTAGAGAGATGGGCCTCCAATTTCGCACATCCTCTAAATCCTCCGCCTTCTTTGGGATCAATGTTATTACGTTTTTACACCACGAGCTAGGCATCTTTCCTTTTTTGATCACATTATTAAAAATTTTTTCAAATACTAAACTACTTTCTTCTATCAATTCCTTATAGAACTCATATGTGATGCCGCCCGTCCCTGGGCCCTTGTTGTTGGGGAGGCTACGTATAACTTCACTTATCTCTTCTTTCGTGATATATTTAATTAAATTCTGATTGTCAGATTCCTCTATTTGTGGAAGATCATCCATTATTCTATCCATTGCCTCTTCCTTTATTAGATCTGGTTGATATATGTGACTATAGTATTCTTTAATATAGTGTAACACCTCGATAGAATTCGATCCTCCTATATTATTTGGAATCTTTATCTTATCTATTGTCACCGCATTATGCCTAGTCTTGAATCTAGATTAAAAATACTTCGTCGATTTCTCCCCACTTTTGATCCACCTTGTATTAGAACGTACCTGCCATTTATCAGCTAAATTTGTAAGTTCGTCTTGAAGATTTCTCCTTAACCTTTCAATTACCAATTGTAAGTCGGATAGATCCTTATTTCCAGCAACCTTTTTTTCTAGAATGTTTATTTTTCTATTCAGCTTTTGTATACTACTTTTTGGAGCTTTAAGTACCCCTCTAGCCCTAACTAAAGACTGGATTTTACATTTACAATAATCCCACCCTTCTAGATCTGTGACCGTTCGTATTTCCTCTACAATTTTTTTCTTTAACATTTCATTCTCAAGGCACTTATAATTTACCTTCCAATACGATAATTGTAATTCGTTTTTACAAAACTTCATCTTGGTTGCTACCATGAGGTGGTCCGAATTACCAAACTTTGTATGCGTCTTTTGGCAATACTGTGCATTCTGTTCATCCACGAAGATATAATCCAACCTTGTGGCCATGGTATGACCTCCTCTTGTCTTTTGGGAGTATGTGATAAACGGCGTTTGGGAGGCTGCAATGCTAGTGTCAACCATCCCACGGGTGAGTTCCTTAAGCTTTTCTTTAGATGGATTATTATGCGGTATCACATGACTTATTCTATTTATGTCTGGGTCGAGGTTCACATTGAAATTCTCCGCTACTATATTGACTGCATTGACATTTTTCTTTATTGACCACCTATCAAAAAAACGTACCCTTTCGTTTGGCGTCGGAGGAGCATAGACATTGGTAATCTGAAAAGACCGTTTGCCATATCAAAATTCGGTGCAGAGTACTTTTTCTTGATGAGATTCTTCGGTATTTTCAAACTTGATTTCTCTATTTTCAGCTAAAATAGCTACTTTAGCTGTCCATACGGAATCGTATCCCCATTGCTGTTTAAAAAATTCATCGTACTATCATTAGTTAAATTTGTTTCTTGTATTATAATCAATTCTATCTTATACGTCTTAAGCAGAGTCATTGTTTTTTGGCACTTGTATCTATCATTAAGCCCCTTTATATTAAGTGTAGCAATTTTTAAAGTATTACTCTTACTCATACTAATATATAAATTAAATTATTTGTACTCTTAGATCAACTTTATTTCTATTAAAACTATATGTTCATTTGTTGCGACCATCCTGGGATGGTCTATTACTTACATACGGCTTGGACCTACTATTGTGTATGCTTTTCTTTGTCTTAACCTTTTTGTGCGTAACTGTTATGAAACCATCATCTGCTTGTTCCTCTACATCATTTTCTTGTACTTGTAGTTGTACACATTCATGCTCCATATTCGGAATGACACTATTTTCTTGTACTTGTGCTTGTACACATTCGTGATCCATATTAGGAACGTTTATACCTGTACTATTTGTACTCATTTTTGCTGCTGATTTTTTTACTCTGTATCCAATTGTTCACTTGGCCCGTCCTGCTTTACGTCCATCTCTATTTCGGTTTGTTGTAACATATTACCTTGTACCTTCTGCTAGTTTTCCTCATTTCTGTCTTTTTCTAACATGACATCGAGAGATTTGCCTTCTTGGGATAACATCTCTACATCTTCCCCATCAACAAAATCTTGCATCGAATTGCTCGACTCTTCATCATTTCCAACATTCTGTTCTTCGTTGGTACTGTCTCCATTTATATTATTTACCTCTAATTTTCCTCTTCTAAATCTTTTGTTTTCTTTATATTTTTTATAATGCTTTCTTAATTTAATTGCTTCTTTAAATTGTGGACAATCCCTCTTCAGGTGCCCCGGTTGATCACAATAGAAACACAGTCTAGGAGCCGCCCTCCACTCTGTCGTGACTTTTTGGCCCCATACACTCATGTGTCTTGGGATTTTTTGTTCTAACTCTGGGTCCTCCATTGTTTCATATAAAATTATCCATTGGTCCGTACAGAATGGAGTATCTTCATACACCAACGGCTTAATCGATTTAATGGAACCAAAGACCTCGAAAGCTTCCTTTAACTTGTTAGATATGAAATCCATATCCCCAATTGAAACATTTCTCACTTTAACTGCCAGGTGTGATCTTCTCCTAGTAACGACCTTCTAAAAATGGAGATACCTGCTTTTGCATAATATTGTTGTTTCTCCTCGCTGTTAAAAACCAGTTCTAAGTGTGTTCTTTTTCCTCTAATATAATGAGGTTTTGCCCCAACTAGAGCATTACCTATTTTACTGTATAACGTAGATATAATATCATTCATTTGTATGTCATCCATACTACGAATATCAAGGATGAGTGCGTTATCATTCTTGGTAGTAATTTCCACTCATGGTGTATATTTTGAAAAAGTTGCTTGCCCCCGCCTTAATTGTGTAAAGAAACTGGTCCATTTCTTGGCGGGTTGTATTGGTTCATTTGATTGTACATCCGGTATTGCTTTTTCCGATTCTAAACTGTTAATTGCATTTTGTGGCTTAGGATCTACGTCCACCACTTTAACATCCGTATCACGTGATACCGTTCCACCTGATTCCGGTTCCGCGAACTTTCTGGAACCTTCTAAGTTGTCTTCACTTTCGGGTGGTGTTTCAAGAAGAGGCGCGTCTCTTTGAGTCCTCTCTTCTTCAGTCATATTAAACCAGTTATTGACTATGTTTTCCTTACCCTTTAGCGTATTAGTTTCCTGTTTATTTAGCTGTTTTGCAGGATCCAAGTTTTCTTTGTCGTCAGTTTCAACTCTCTTCTTATGACTATTTTCGTTGATTTTTTGTCTTTTTTCACCCAACTTTTCCGTTTTCGATTCCTCCATCCTTCTTTTCTTCGTTACCAGGGCCTCTGCCCTTGGTTGGAAATATACTTCACTATAACCTTTAGCTTCGCTTTCTATTTTAACAATTTTTTAGACACTCGATCACTTGTATCGGAAAGAGTGTCTGTCGATCTTTTTAAAAAAGCATTATAATTAACTGACAAATTTCATTTACACAATTTTTTAAAACCAATATTTCGTCGAAAAATAATTAGAAATGAACTAAGGCTTCGTTTGAATGAAAATGGATCTTGCCAAAGAATAGGAATTGAAATTTTATAATAGTAGAAATGAATAAAGGCTTCGTTTGAATGAAAATGGATCTTGCCAAAGAATAGGAATTGAAATTTTACACAAGTTTTTAAAATGAATTTTCGCCGAAAAATAATTAAAAATGAATAAAGGCTTCGTTTGAGCGAAAATGGATTTTGCCAAAGAATAGGAATTGAAATTTTACACAATTTTTAAAAATGAATTTTCGCCGAAAAATAATTAGAAATGAGTAAGGCTTCGTTTGAGCGAAAATGGATCGTGCCAAAGAATAGGAATTAAAAGTTTACGACTTACCAGTGCGACAAGTATGCATGTCGATATTTAGTCTTATTGCAGTATTGTAATATATATTAATCACCTGATCTTATTAAATTACGTATCTGATATTATTTGTTACTGAATCTTATTTTTCCCGAAATCAATAACTTATCGAATTCGGACGAACTAACTTCGGCCAAATGTTTATCAGTTGTCCCAGAATTTATGAGAATAGCTGTAAGTTGAAGTCGAAAAATTAAATCCGAATTAGAAAATAAAATCGGTTCCAACCTCTACATTAAATTATGATAAATAAATTTGTTCTCATGAGAACATTAAATCTCAAAACAGATTTCCATAATCTGATAATTTAGTAGTACGTCATAGTTATCAAATTTTATTGATTCTTTCAAAAATGGAATAGATCATATTAATTACGTATTACCTGACGTATTACCTGCAATATTCTTGATTAGATGTGTCATATATATTAAAATAAAACTCACTATCACAGGTAAATTTACATGTAGTCCATAATTTATCAAAATCTATCATCCTGAAACAGCTATAAAAACATTTAAATATAACTAATCAAATTTAATTGAGGGTACATCAACTACGATATTAGGAATAGGAAAGTGACACAAAATCTTAATGTTCTCGAGATCCCATTATTGGATTTTAATAATTTTAGTCCCATTGGAATCGTCTCATCGAGACGGTCATTTCGGCAAAGACCATCAAAAACGGACCAGTGAATCAAAGTTATTTACTATATTAAATATATCATGCATGTAGCATACCTTGCGCATGCATGGTATAGAAAAATGTCATTTTGCCCATCTCTAATCTATATAGAATAAAGATTTTGATACATCAATAATATTAAAGCTCTAATGTGAATCTAGCTATTTTAAAGGATTTGATTAGAAAATTTTATAGATGTAAATGTAAATGAAACTGAAATATAAGGTTGAAGAGCTATAATATTAAGATAATGAAGCATTTAAGTCAGGATAGTCGTATACATTTTCAACATTGCCACCAAAAACAAGCATATTGACAAATGAATATGTGGGTCGTCAATAACTATGTGTATTGCCAAATAATTACAAGCATTCCAAACAAACATGTGGCTAAACTATCTGTAATAAATCTACGCTACTAAGGCTCTATGTTATATTTATCTGCGTTAAAAGTATTTTGATTGGTTCACTTATATAAATATATAAACATTCCAAGAAAAATTTGGGCTTTGCATTCTTTTTTATAAATTTACGGATACAGCTCCTGAAAAATCTAATCAATTAACATAGATTTCGTCAATAATCTAACTTTTCAGTGACTGAGTCTGTTAAGTTATAAACTCAAAAGCCAAATGCCTGGTGGTACTTAAATGTAAACATTTGGAGATTGCTTCAATTATTGTCGCGGATGATCGTGAAATCGGATGATGGTGAAATTTGGGGGTCTCAATTTGAAAATATAAACACTACCAAAATCCACCTATACTCTTTTATTAATAACCCTAACCCTAAATCCTAATTCAACCATAAAAAAAAATTTAACAAAAAAGGTCCTAAAAATTTTTAAAAATCGTACATAAAATAGATTCAAATTTCACCATCATCCAATTTCATGATCATCCGTGACAATTATTATTTACAAAGTTATTATTGATAATTTCGTTATAAAATTTCTTAAACATCACATGTATAATCAAGATTACAAATTATTTAAATTATTTACAAAGTTATTAATTTCGTTATAAAAATTTCTGAAACATTACATGTATAATCAAAGATCACAAATTAGTGCCGAATATGATTTTTTATTACGAAATCTTAAAACTTACATGCATATATACAGTATCATTGAGATCTAAGCCATAAATAAAATCACTATAATTGGCAATGTGCCTGATCAATCAATTGTTCTCAAGTGCCAACGACAATGGTTTATAGAATCTGACAAGCCCTCTTTTACATAGGGTTATTATAATTTGCCAAAAATTTTAAATATTATTCCGAACTCTGAAATAAAAAATCAATGAGCATCTTCCATTTTAAAATGACGAAGTTATTCTCATATGCCAGCATATTACATTTATATGACTTAACCATAAAATAATATACGGTACGGTGAAACCATTCCAAATGCGCCCCTTCTAGATGCACAACCTCTCTAAGCGCACTTTCCAATTCTAGTCAAAATATATACCTGCTCTCTATATATGCAATTTTTCTTATTACTCATTAAATGCATGTGCTTTTGTAAAAAGTTTAGTCTCTAAAGGATACATTTAAAGAGGATTGACTTTATCTTATAAAGTTGTATAATAATCAAAAATAGAATAGAATATTATTAGATAATATTAAAGTCGGACCTCTCTATCCGGCTAGCTATTTAGGGACACTAATCAAAACAACGAAAATGTGCAATATTTTAATTAATAAAACCTTGTGTTAGGCTTATGCTAAGTAAGGGTTTATATTATCAAAATTTCTCAAGGATTTTTTTTTTTATTAGTGTGCAATAGGTGAATTCATATATAAAATTTTGGGGGTTTTTTTTTTGAAAAAAAAACGAATGTTCACGCTATACTTGACTCGTTATTAGAAGAGATTTGATTGGTCATCTTACACGGTCTCCACTGAGTATTATTATCCGCACATTTGCCCTATGAAAAAGGTTTATATAAAAAATATACAGTGTATAGAAAATAAATAGTAATTTGCAGTTTTTGGTATATTTTCTCTATATTTTATACATTTAATATATACAGACAAAAAAACGAGTGTTGCATTATTTTGTGGTGTTTTTTATATGTTTACTATTTATTTAAAATATATGTTTTTTTCATAGGGTTGGATTAACATCCAAAGCCCACTATTTTGAGCTAACGTTTCATAGAATGGTGCCTGCACAAAATTTCGTTATAAATAAGTTGTTTTAAATTTTCTATATTTTACTATATATTTACTATGTATGTTTTTTTCATAGGGTTGGATTAACATCCAAGCCCACTACGGTATTTTGAGTTAACGTTTCATAAAATGGTGCCTGCACAAAAATTTCGTTATAAATAAGTTGTTCTAAAATGCTGATAACTACTACTTTTGTTTCTAGACTATTACCAGGCAATATTGCTTATAAAGTCAATGTATTGAGGTGGCGTGCCTTCGAGAAATTCTAATTCTTATAAAGCATTCGACATTATTACTATACTATTAAAATAATATGATTACTATATACATACTACGCTAAGATTATGCGCTTTCTGTTTTTAATATTTATATACGTACAAGAAAATTTTCTCATGTTAGTTAATATTCTCCCTACTCGAATACGTATTACCCTTAATTTATCAAACTCGTAATACTCACTGCATTTATGCGACGCTAATCTTGTTAACAATGTAAATTGCGCCATACAAAAAAAAGTTACGTAAGTGCATGATTGGTATAAGTTCTAATATTCACACTAAGCCATATAAACAAATAAAAACCTCAAAATATTGGACTGGCAATGCCATAGATTTTTGTTTTTGCGCAGCTCCTTACAATCCAAAACAATCGAATTCTCAATCATTGTAAATTTTTTGTATTTAAACACTAAATGCTTTCCAACATCATCCACCCAACATTTTTTTACATCCATAATTCTAAAAAAAAAAAAAAAAAGAAAAAATATTATTCAATACTTAGATTAATTAACGATCTTTAAACTCACGGATTAAATTAAACGTGAATAAAATAAAATTAAATAGTACAGTAGTAAACATTTACAAACTTGAATAACTTATAAAGATCAATTAAAAAAATGATTTCGTATATGTTCATTGTACTTTTTTTTATTGCAACTATCCCTTACCAAATTTACTCATACCAGGATAATAAGTGTCCTAATGTAGACGAGATTCGAAAATGCCTCACCGATTCTGGAATTTCTACAAAACGTGTTAAGTATTATAGCTGTGGCATTATCTGCCCGGATAAGCGTGAAGTTACAACCAACGACTATTGCAATGATATTGCAGAAGAAAAGAACATACGAATACTTCGTTATCCAATAGCTATTGTACATCCACTCAATCTATCAGAAGTTAGTGAAGCCATTAAATGTGGTGCAAAGAATAAAATTCCCGTTGTTGCAAGAGCAGGTGGCCATTCTTATGAAAGTTATAGCATTGGCGATGAAGATTTTGCTCTGGTTGTTGATCTTGGAAGCTTCACAAATATTGTAATCAATCAAGGCGAGGCAGTAGTCGGACCAGGAATTAGGTTAGGAAAACTATATTACGAATTAAATAAAGCTAGAGTTGCATTTCCGTCTGGAAATTGCCCTAGTGTTGGTGTAGGCGCTATATTAGGAGGTGTAAGTATTACTTTAAAATGCAACCGATTATATTGTACAAACATGCAAAATAAAAAAAATTTACATTTTTTTCAATAGGGTGAAGGACGTCTCACACGAGCATATGGAATGTCATCTGATAATCTCATTGATGCCCAAATTGTCTTAGCAGATGGATCAATAATTGATAGCGTTAAAAATCATGATAATGGGGACCTTCTTTGGGCTCTTCAAGGTGCGGGAAGTGCTGGTTATGGCATCGTAACTAGCCTAACTCTCAGAACCCATCCTATAATAGAGAGTGTAACTGCTTATGAATTGAAATATGAGTTTAGACTTGATACGTTAAAATCGTTATATTCGAATATAAATCAATTTGGGCAGTATTTACCTAAAACATTAGCAGTGGAAATTCACCAGATATTTAATCCAGATACCAGTAAAGATAAAATCTCGGTTAAAGGTCTTTATCTAGGTAAAATGAGTGATATAAAGGGCTATTTAGAAATTATTTTTAATACTACAAAAAGTGATTATTCCGAATCAGATTGGTTTACGGCGATCGTTGGCAATGGCAAAAAAGCAATTACTTCTGAAGCTTCTGAAGATGAAGTGAATAAATTTGTTGATGCACAAGATGATAAATCACGCAATAGTATTAAGGTAAAATCTTTCTATGTTGGCACTGAAGGGCTAAGTGAAGACGGTGTTGGGAAGTTATTCAATTCCCTAAATCAAATGAAAAATAATGGATGTGGAAGCTATGTAATAACAACATTGTATGGTGGCGGAAAATCCAACAATAATGATCGAAATAAAACTGCATATGTACACAGAGATTTTTTGTATGATATATTTATTAATATGAGGCTACCGGAGGATAAGAAAGATCAGAAGAATTGTGTAGATCAGTTAAATGATTTTGCCGAAAAATTTCAGAATAAATATACTAGCTATGAAAGTTTCCAAAATTATATTGATGAAGACTTAAAAAATTGGCAATGTAGATATTATGGAGAAAATTTTGAAAGGTTGGTGGATATTAAAAAAAGATATGACTGTTCTAATGTATTTAGATGGAAGCAAAGTATTCCTACTACTGTTGGTAGTTATGATAAAGAGCAATGTAAAAAAAATTTAAAACTAACAAAATAGATTATATTTGTGATCTATTATTTTCGTATATTAAATAGATTAGTAAACAAATAGTACATATGTAAAGCCTTGTAACAATAAAGTTCCAATATGACGTATTGGATTTATCATTAAAATTGTTTAAAAAAAAACATGAAAGATTATAAACAAAATGTGGTTTCATCAGCAATTATCTAAGAAAAGCAATTAAAATCCAATTTTATTGGTAATCACGCAATATCACATAACGATAGGATTAAACTTTAGGAATACCAGGAACTTAGTGAACTGGTTTACAACCAAATTAACTGTGGTCAAAATCTTTTATAGTTATTGAACGGCATAGATTATGTGCATTTTTTCGGATTTATAAAGTTGGCCCAATAATAAACTAATTCGTTATAACAAAAGATTTCATAAGATTATAAAATGCGGACTCAATTAGTCATGGTCAAAGTTTCAAGTCACTCTCATTATAATGAAGTGATCGGACTGCATCAGGAGGGTTTTGTTCTTCACCATAACAAGAGATTTACTATAACAAGAGTTCACTATAGCGAGAGTGACTTGTATATTGGCTAAAATTAATGCTAATCAACTATAAAAAAAAAAAAAAATTGCATAAAAAAAATTTTAAAAAAATTTATTAAAATTTCCGATTTATGCAGATATTAATTTGGTTTAGTAGACCAATTGATTCTAATAAAGAATCGGGTTTAATACTAGTAATAAAACGGCGACGTTTCATAGGGCTAGAGCCTTATGAATTAGGTCTTGTGTTTAATAAAATTTAATCTCTTAATTCATAAATCATAAGAACGGCTATCTTCGCCATTAAACTAATCTCCATTGTAAGTTATTATTCTCGATTGATAATTAGTAACAGGTTTTATAACATCAGGAATGAGCAAAGGTTCTGAAAAGTTCCGAAATAAAATTAAATGTACATAAAAGACGAGCAAGATGGAAACAAATGAGTAAATGTTCGAAAATTTCCGAAGATAAAGTGTGAAGTGATTTTAACCGGTTGCAATCGGTTAACATCGCCTTTTGTTGATGAAAGTTGATCAAACGTCTCACAAATCATGCTATATCTCAACAGTATCTCAACCGTCCTAATCCAAACACTAAATGTTTATCCTAAAAAGCTTGTTAGAATGGTTTTATAACACAACAATAAATGAAGATTATTTAACACGACAATAAGGAGTTTTTAGAATGATTAATTATCACATAAAGAACTATTAGAATGATTTTTTTTAAACCAATAATTAAAATGATTATTTAACAGTGTTAAATAATCATAATGAGCTGTTAGAATGACGATTATTTTAATCGTAAAATCAGTAGGATATCCGCTAAATTTAATAAAATTATCGTCCGTCACGGGTGTCCTGTACATTTTTACCAATCATTTTGTAAATATTCTTTCCTCCTTAGACTAATTTGGATAAAACGAAATTTAATAGAAATATTATTCATGAAATTGAATCGCTTGTTTTAAATACTTGGATTATCTTTTAAATTAATGTGAATAAAATAACTAAGAGTTTGAATCGCTTGTTTTTACTCCTTATATTCATCTTTTAAATTAATGTGAATGAAATAATTATGAGCTTGAATCACTTGTTTAAGTAATTAAAATCATACGAATAAGATGAAATTAAACAGTAAATATTCATGGATTTGAATTGCTCATTTTTTATGCTTTTAATAATATTTTTATATTCAACTGAATTAATACAAGTAAAATGAAAATGAGTAGTAAATATTTCTGAATTTGAATTACTTATTTTAAATACTTAGGCTAATGAATACTCTCTATACACATATTTTAATTTGGTAAAAATAAAAGCAATTTAATAGAAATATATGAAATGGAACCATCTGCTTTAAATACTTAGATTATAAATACCCCTTATATTCGTCTTTTAACGTGAATGAAAAATGAAATTAAATAATTAAGTGTTTTAATTACTTGTATTAAATGTTTAAATTAAGAATAATGTAAATAAGGCCATACAAACTTATACTATTGGTTTTCAAATCACCAAGTAACCTTTCGTGACCCGGCGACCCGGATTTTAATTTTTTTTTTAAAAAAAATTTTTAATAAAAAAAATTTTATTTAAAAATTTTATTGTCTTACAACCGGATACCCAATAAAAAATTTCATACGTTAAAAATTTAAACTTTATTCTTTATAAGTTATACAGGCAAACTTTGTTTCCTTAGAACATATTGCACTGATCAATAACACCATAGGCGCGTTTTAGTAAAAGTTTAAGTTTTATATTTGTTATCATTATTTATATATGTAATTGATTAATAATCTTTACTATTAAAAAATTCGCTCTGTTCTCATAATTATGAATGTAGAATTTCTATTGGCTAATATATTAAAAAATTAAAATTTCAAAACCCCACCTCACTGACCCGGCCGGGATATGAAAACCAATAGTATAAGTTTGTGTGGCCTAATATGAATTAAATAGTAAATATTTATGAATTTGAATTGCTTATTGTTTTAATTACTTACATTAATGTTCTTTATACTATCAATTGAATTAAAATGAAAATGAGTAATAAATATTCCTGAATCTGAATCACTTATTTTAAATCCTTAGACCAATGAATGCTCATCATGCTCATCTTCTAATTTAATGCGAATAAAATAAAATTAATAGGAATATTTATGAAATTGATTGCTTGTTTTAAATACTTTGATTATAAACGCTCTTTGTACTCATCTTTTAAATTAATGTGAATGAAATAATTATGAGTTTGGAATTTTTTTGTTTTTAGGTATTTAAATTAATAATAACGCGAATAATATGAATTAAATAGTAAATATTCATGCTCATAGTTTTAAATACTTATATTAATAATGTCTTTTATACTCACAATTGGATTAATGCAAGTAAAATGAAAATAAGTAGTAAATATTCCTGAATCTGAACTGCTTATTTTAAATCCTTAGACTAATGAATACTTTTCATACTTGTCTCCTAATTTAATGTGAATGAAATCGAATTTAATAGAAATATCATAAAATTGAATCACTTGTTTTAAATACTTAGATTATAAATGCTCCTTATACTCATCCTTTAAACTAATATGAATGAATAATTATGAGCTTGAATCATTTGTTTTAGGTACTTAAATTAAGAATAATGTGAATAATATAAAATTAAATAGCGAATATTTATAGATTGAATTGCTTATTTTAAAATAAAATTATTATATTAATAATATTTTTTATACTTACAATTGAATTAACACAAGTAAAAATGAAATGATTTGATGCAAATAAAATAGAATTTAATAGAAATATTTATGAAATTGAATTCTTGTTTTAAATAGATTATAAATATTCCTTATACAATCTTTTAAATTAAATGTAAATGAAATAATTATAAGTTTGAAACGTTTGTTTTAGGTACTTAAATTAAGAATAATACAAGTAATATGAGATAAAAAATAAATATTCAAGGATTCGAGTTGCTCATTTTTTAAATTCTTATATTAATAATATTCTTTAGACTCATACTGAATTAATGCAAATAAAATGAAATGAAACAAATAGTAAATGTCGGGGATGATTGATGCTGAAATTTGGGGTCTCAATTAGAAACTATAAGCGCTGCTAAAATCCATATATACTCTTTAAATATCAAATCTACCCCAAACCTCCTATAAGACAAAAATGAAAAAACATACCATAAAATTTTATATCAAATAAATCAAACATTCCACAACATCCCCAACAGTAAATATTCCTAATCCTGAATCATTTATTTTAAATCCTTAAACTAATGAATGCTCTCTATGCTCATATCCTAATTTAGTGCAAACAAAATGAAATTTAGTAGAAATATATGAAATCGAACTGTTTATTTAAATACTTTAATCATAAATGCCCCCTATACTCATCTTTTAAGTTAATATGAATGAAAAGTGAAATTAAAAAGTAAAATAATTATACAACAGGGTGAAACCTCTAACTATCCTAAAATAGTACCCTAACCCTAATTAAGTACAGATCTGCATCAAAAAGGTAACCTAAACAACTCAGGTTTCGCCTTGTCATATAATTATTGAACTCATTTGTGTGATATTTGAGAGAGATAATCCACTGATAATCCGGATTTGTACAACAAAATTACCAATCAGATCTATTATGTAATAATTAGATTTTGGGTTCGTATTATTTCACCGACAATTACTTCACAGACATAACAATACACCGACAACTATTTTACTGACAAGCTTTTTTTACCGACAAATAACTCGCCGACACTTGATTTGCTGACAAGCAAGTTTTCACTGACACGTTGATTTTACTGACACACACTTCACTGACAGTTAAATTTACTGACAAAATCAACTTACCAAAAGGCTCATTTTACCGAAAATAGAATTTACTGACAAGATTATTCTACCGACAATACAATTCACCGACAAACAATTCGCCAACAAACAATTCGCCAACAAACAATTCGCCAGATGCCTTAAATATAATGGTCGATGCTGAAGTTATAGGGTCTCGATTTGAAACTATAAGCCCTGCTAAAATCCACATATACTCTATAAATATGAAATCTATACCCAAACCCTACCCTAACCCTATAAGACAAAGACGAAAAAAACATCCAAAAAAAATTTTAAAAATTTAGATCAAAATAGGTCATAACTTCAGCACAATAATTATTATTATCGTCATTAATAAAATGTGCAATTTTTATTGTCATTATTAATAAATTGCATAATACGTAATTATTCTTAGTATTTTATTACATTGCTGTGGTCTCATATGCAACGAGTTGTATTGTCAGCAATTGTATTGTTAGCAAATCGTATTGTCGACGAATTGTATTGTCGGTAGAATAAGCTTGTCGGTATATTCTAATGTCTGTGAAGTGATTGTCAGTGATTTGATTGCCACACTTAGATTTTGATGTATTTAAAAATATCACAACTATCGTTCTTTCTAGAAAAAAAATCACTTCTTCTAACCTATCAAAAGCTTGAAAAGTGGGTTGATAATGAGTTGGTAATGAGTTGGTAATGAGTTGGTAATGAGTTTTTTCCAACTTAGAACATAGGTAGAAGTTAAACCAATACGTACGCAATGCACAATAATTTTGTTCTGTTGTTTACAGCTGTGTTTGTATATAATATTCTAACACTTTACTTTTATAAAATTTTTGTTTTTTAATTTTGTTAGACTTTATACTTCGGAAAAACAATTATTTTTTTGAAAAAACACTTTCTTCAAACAAACAAAAAAGAAAAAAAATGTCTGATTTACATTTACAAGAAACTCAAGATTCCCATTCTACTTGCTATCCTCTTCAGGAGGTTTGTGGCAAGACAATATACAAACCAATGGTCAGAGAGTTATTGATGATTATCCGAATATATATGTAATACAGCTAATTGGGAAACAAAAAAAACAATATCTTATAAAATTTTAAACCTTGGTTTTTATCCACAACAAGTAAAGCGAACTTAACAAAATAGCTATCCAGTTCTAACGAGTATATAGTTGGGGTAAAGGTTAATAGTGTGGATTTGATTGCTAAAACTCAATATAATTCTTTTGGAGAGGTTGTATACACAATTACTTGGGATAGTTGTAATGAAAAAAATCAGTCAGTTTCAAGTAATAAATCGGCTAGTAATGCTTCAGCCTTATTTTTGCAGGTTGTAATTAAATAATAAAATACTGTATTAATATAAAATCGATTAATAAATTATTATAATATATATTTATATACTGTACATTGTATATTTTATAAATAGAAATTAAAGGGTCATAGTAATTCACAACTTTCGGGAATTATACTTTTTGGATTCGACTTAGAGTGTTTAGAAAGGCGTCAAAACCAGAATCAACTAGTTTTTAAAACTCAATCACGAAAAAAACCATTTCACGAACTTCAATCTGAGTCACAAAAAAACAAACGTCTCAAAGTTTTGGCTTGTTATATTCATGATGGGATCGAGTCTACAATTCAATCTCATAATTTTTATGATACAGTGTTAAATTCTATAGAATTAAATATAAATAATTTACATGTTAACTTTCAAAACTTAGATTCCGAAAACTCTCAATCAAATGAATTTATAGATTTAGCTGCTTGTGCCTGCGATAAGTCGTTGATTTCTCATGATTCATATCGTCAGCTTGTATGCCAGAAATAGTACGTGAATATAAAGTTGAAAAGTGTCGACAAGAAATAACAGGAATTATGGATCATATAATTCTAATTCACATGGTTCAAGTTAATTCTATAGCTTCAAATGGGGCTTATAGATCGCTTAAGGATATTTTATTTGTTTTAATTCCTAAATTAGCATATTGCAAATCAGCAGTATTACAAGTAGGGGCGTTATTCATGTTAAATTAAGCGGGAACAGGCGACAAGTTGGCAAGCACCATAATCACGTAATGCTAACTGCATGTATATTAAATGAGCATGATATGGTTTTAAACCCATCTAATCAACATTGTATTTTCCTTTATGATGGTACAGAACAATATGAGTCTCTTCAAAAAGCTTTTAGTTTTTTAATTGACGAATTAGTAACTTTAAATACAGAAGGAATTATTGACTTGAATAACAATCATTGGAAAATCGAATTTTGGTTTGGTTCAGATTGGAAATTTATGTCTTTAATTCTCAGTACTAAAGGAACGACAGCAGATTATTTTTGTCTATATTGTGATTGTAAACGCACAAACCATTGGAATGTGGACAAAGATTATGAAAATCTATGTAATACTCAGGGACGAAAAAATTCAAATCTTTTACCTTTTTTAGAACAACAATATTGTGTGCCAGATAAGTTACATGTAATGCTTCGCATTATTGATGTTTTATTTGAATATCTTTTTTTTTAATTGTCAATTTAATCAACATTTAATAAAAAACAAAAAAATAATGAAATAACAATTCGGGACAAATAGAATCAACTATTCATTCTATAGGTGTCAACATTTTTAAGTTCAAAGAACCCGAAACACCAAAGGGAAAGTGGCATTGGACATCACTAATGGGACCCGATAAATTAATAATTCTAAACAAGTTTCCTGTAACTTCATATATTTTAGGTCAACGAGGAAAAGAATACAACAACGCTGGCATGAATTTTTTTTATTTATAAAACGATGTGTAAAATTAATTTGACAAATAAAGGATATTGACAATTTTGAAATTTTAACACAACAATGAGTCAGAAAATTTTGTCAACTGCAATCGAAAACAAAGAAGAAAAAATTCTACAGGAAGGACTCTATCAACGTGACGATGTTACCCCCTACATGCATGTACTAGCATGTCATATTCCAAAATTTATGAAGTTTCTTAAAACCAAATATTTATATCTACGATGGTTTTTGTGTTTGGGCATTGAAAAAAAAAATCACACCCACATTCAATTATTTTATAGTGGTACTATGATGGGTGGCGGCAATTCTTCAAAATCTGTAACCTACGACATGTGCTCTTATGAAAATAGACAACTTTATTATTATATCAATGAAACTTCTTTATCTTACANAATCGAATGAATTTTTAGATTCAACTGCTTGTGCCTGCGATAAGTCATTGATTTCTCGTGATGCATATCGTCAGCTTGTAGCAATTATGCCAGAAATGGTACGTGAATATAAAGTTGAAAAGCGTCGACAAGAAATAACAAGAATTATGGATCATATAATTCCAATTCACATGGTTCAAGTTAATTCTATAGCTTCAAATGGGGCTTATAGATCGCTTAAGGATATTTTATTTGTTTTAATTCCTAAATTAGCATATAGCAAATCAGCAGTATTACAAGTAGGGACGTTATTCATGTTAAATTAAGCAGGGACAGGCGACAAGTTGGCAAGCACCATAATCACGTAATGCTAACCACATATATATTAAATGAGCATGATATGGTTTTAAGCCCGTATAATCAACATTGTATTTTCCTTTATAATGGTACAGAACAATATGAGTCTCTTTAAAAAGCTTTTAGTTTTTCTACGAATTAGTAACTTTAAATACAGAAGGAATTATTGTCTCGAATAACAATCATCGGAAAATCGAATTTTGGTTTGGTTCAGATTGGAAATTTATGTCTTTAATTCTTAGTACTAAAGGACCAACAGCAGATTATTTTTGTTTATATTGTGATTGTAAATGCACAGACCATTGGAATATGGACAAAGATTATGAAAATCTATGTAATACTCGGGGACGAAAAAATTCAAATCTTTTACCTTTTTTAGAACAACAACATTGTGTGCCTGATGAGTTACATGTAATGCTTCGCATTATTGATATTTTATTTGAATGTCTTTTTTTTGAATTGTCAATTAAATCGACATTTAATAAAAAACAAAAAAATAATGAAATAACAATTCAGGGACAAATAGAACCAACTATTCATTCCATAGGTGGCAACATTTTTAAGTTCAAAGAACCCGAAACACCAAAGAGAAAGTGGCATTGGACGTCACTAATGGGACCCGATAAATTAATAATTCTAAACAAGTTTCCTGTAACTTCATTTATTTTAGGTCAACGAGGAAAAGAAATACAACAACTCTGGTATGAATTTTTTTTATTTATAAAACGATGCATAAAATTAATTTGACAAATGAGGATATTGACAATTTTGACGACAATGGGTCAGAAATTTTGTCAACCAACAATCGAAAACAGAGAAGGAAAAATTCTACAAGAAGGACCCTATTAATGCGACGATGTTACCCCCTACATGCATATACTAGCATGTCATATTCCAAAATTTTAAAGTTTCTTAAAACAAAAAATTTATATCTACGATGGTTTTCGTGTTCAGGTATTGAAAAAAAAAATCACACCCACATTCAATTATTTTATGGTGGTACTATGATGGGTGGCAGCAATTCTTCAAAATCTGTAACCTACGACATGTGCTCTTATGAAAATAGACAACTTTATTATTATATCAATGAAACTTCTTTATCTTACACTAGAAAAATTCTAAATTTTAAACAAAAATAAATCTAAACCACAACTACATTACGTTTACATATTTCGAATGTAAATTTTAAAAACCCATATGTCCAAGTGTAAACCTTCTTATTATATTCTTCTTTAGTCGTTCGCTCTTTCCAGAGAAAGACAAACTCAGTTCCTGTATTTGTTGTGTTTCAAGGTCTTTTTTTTCTGTCGTTACCCTAACCACACTTCCTGTCTTTGTTTTTTTTTCACCCCAGGCAGGATGCGCAAAGATATACCCAATTCTTTGGTACCCATCTCGTCCTTTATACGTGCATTTATACTTTCGCTGGGCCACCTGGTGTTAAACCCTGGTTCTTGGTAAAACACGCAATAAAAAAGGTTTTCGGGACAGTGCACGGTAAATTGTTTGAAGCCTTGAGCTGACCGGTGAGTATAAAGACAAGACTTTACATTTGCAAGGAAGATGGAGCGGAATTGACATAGGCACCAACTTGAAGAGAGTTTAAAACAAGAACTGTGAGGAACAATACGGTTATGTGGGTGCTTTCTTGCTTCGTGAGACAGTAAAGAACTTTTTGTCAAATAAGTTTTAGAGCACAAAAGACATATAAAAGGTTTGGAAGGTTTGGAAAAAGACATTACGTATGATCATCGGATTAGTGTAACCATACAGATATAACGTTTTTATATCACTCCAAATGAGTCCGATCAGCCCATATGAGTTTTTTTTTTTACTTATTGTTAATTACTATACAAATAATTGAATGTAAAATAATATTAAGTAATAGTACATATAAAAATTGCCCATTCCTAGTCTGAATTTTTTTTCGATAAGGAAAAAGTTTGATGGGGATATATTTAATGTACTGTACCGTATTTGCGCGCAGGGGTGTAATTTCGAATTTTGGCCTAAATTAAACTTAATTCGGGCCATTACTCGAAATAACGCCCCGGCCCGCTATTACGCGCAAATACGATATTCAAAAAAACTTATATGTAACCTGCTATAATAGAGTTTTATCTATTGTTAATCTTCTTTACTTAAAGTCTATTAGTAGATTTTTGAATAATTATTTGGCCATATTTAAATATGCTAATAATAAGATATTTTTTTTATTATTAAAATATAAAAATATAAATTGCTAAAGTATATCAATAGTATTTAATATTTAACGCCATATTTGCAATATTTCGAAAGCTAAGTAGTTAAGACTGAATCTTCTAACAAAAATATTAAAAACCCTATAATAATTTAAAATTTGAACTTTTATATCTTAGCTACAAATGTACTCTAAATTTTTATAGTAAACTTAAAGAGTCAACCTGATAATTTCAAAACTAAAATAAAATAAATAAATTTGTATCGTATTTATAAATTAGTTTAACACATATTACTTACCAGTAGAAATATTAACCGACTCAATAGATTAATTTTTTGAAGACAATTCTTATTTAAAAAATATAAATGCATTTTAATTATTTATAATATACATAATATTATTTTCAAATAATTTTTTAAATAATTACCTTTTAATACGTTTTGTATGTCAATAAGTTTGCTATGATCAGAATACTTTTGAGGAATTATTGATAATTCTTTAATGACTTCATCAGCCTTTAAAAACTGTTTTTTAATTTCATCTTCATCATCTAAATCTAAACTTTTAAGCCAATTACATATTTCTTCATAAACATCCAAAGCACTAGGTCGTTTTGATGAATCTGAATTCATGCAACGTTTCGCCAATTCAACATAAAATTCAGGTGTTCCAGAAGCAAACTCTGGTAATAATCCCTTGCAAATCTTGACTGCAAGCTTTGTATCGACTTTATCGCCAAAAGGTTTTATACCAGTTATTTCGGCCATAATAACACCAAATCCATAGATATCTGCCTTTGGTGTAAACGACTGTTTGCCTGATAAAACTTCCGGCGCGACATATTGCACGACTCCATAAATTTCATTTTTAGAACCATCACCCTTTTCTCTTGATAATCCAAGATCTGCTATATAAGCTTTTATTTCTCCGGCAAGGTTTTGGTTTAGTAAAATATTTCCACTATGAAAGTCACAATGTGTTAATCCCGCTTCATGAATTTGATGTAAATCATGTGAAATATATTTAAGTTGTTCCAATTCCTTTTGCCATGTAAGTTCGCTGAAATTTTCTCTTAAAAATTTACAAAGGCTTCCTCTATTGGCATATTGAAACACCATCAAGTAATCATTATTTTCAGTGTTTTGGGTTAATCCATATATTTCAAGTTCACTACCCTCTAATCTGCATTTCATGTGATTTTTAAACTTTAAAAATAACAAAAAGTGTATAATTAAAATTTTCTAAGCTTATATGCAATAAATTTATGATAATAAATAATTTCTTACTTCTTTTAAGAAAATCGACGCGTCCGTCTTAGGACCAGGAAAGGTTTTAAGTGCAACAACATAAGCTAATCTACGTGATCGTTTATTGCCATTACCAGTTTTCTCGACAGTTCGTTTACCATCTGACCAAATTGTTGAATATACTTTACCAAATCCTCCACTTCCAATTTCTTCAATATTAGATAAATTTTCAAACTGAATCCATTCAATTTAAGTTGAAAATTTTTGATGCAATCATCAATTTTATCGTTTTTACTTACTGATTTATTTTGAATCATGGATGGATCACAGGACTGACACCATTCTAGATTGGTGTTAGGTCTCTTGCACTGTTCACACACTCCATTGTTGTCATCTCATTTGTTGTAATAATAATCAAGAATAATCATGTATTGTTCGGTTTCATCTGTTTCATCTCGAGTTATTCCATATATTTTTTATTTTTCTTTCATCATTTCATTAAGCTTACAAGATATATGTGTCTTCTTAGTATAATAATCATTAAGTGCTGTTAATTAATAAAATAATGAGCAATTTAATTTACCTTCTTTATTACATCCGAGGTGTTCGTTTGAGAACTGCGCAATTTTATGAGATCAACGCGTGATTCAATGTGTGACCGTGTAGATTTTCCAGATTTATTTTCAATTGTTCATATCTTCCAAGTTGCCATAAAGAAATCTAATTCTTCTTCAATTTCTTGTAAATTATTTCCATTGATTGGAACCCATTTAATCTCTTTAAACATTGTTAAATTATTGTATGGAATCCATTCAATAACTTCTTCATATTTCACGGCTGTACGTTGAAACTTTTTGATTTCTTCATCAATATCTTTATTATCACTTGTCCATTCTTGTGTCTCTTTTTCACGATCACAAATTGAACACCAAACTGGGGAAGCGTTGAATTGCTTACATTGTTCACATTTTCCGTAATAACGATTTCTTTTATATTAAATATCATGTATTACAGGATTAGACTTGTATTAGTTCATTCATCCTTGCAAGATTTTTAAACTGTGAAAATTTAAAGCATTCGAATGTATTAGAAGCAATACTAACCTTTAAATTTGTATGTAAATTATTGAAAGTGTCTTAATTTTTAATGTAAACTTTACCGATACTGATTTATAACCAATATAAATTTACTCACTTCCTATTAGATGTATGCAATTGGTTAATGCTAATGTAACATTTAGTGAAATGTTGATTTTTGCAATGAAAGTTTATACTCACAGCTGAGAATTTTAATGTTTTGTATAATTGATTAGAAGAAATTGTTGCTTATTAAATTCAAATTTTATAAACCAAAATTTAATACTTACTTTCTTTATATAATTTATTACGGTAAAGTAATTTAGAATATAACATTAGGGTCTATAAATGAATGGTATAAATTTTATGCTAACCTCCTAATGATTTATTTGATTAGAATAAATAACAAAAAAAAAACAAAGAAATACGAAAATAAATTTTATACTCACTTATAAGTACACAATATGGCTTTTTTGTGTATCCATCTAATTATTATCATTAAAATTTTTAAAATTGTAAGAATTCGTAGATAATATAAGGGTGCACCAGTATAAGGCTTATGAAAAGATATTTAAATATAAACAAAATTAATTAATAAAACTTAAAAGGTTTAAAAATATAAAATATTAATGAATTTTGAATTCTCACGAAATTTTGGGACTGTGGAAAAAAAGCAAATTAATTAATAAATACTTAAAACATCTTAGAAATAAAAAAATATTAATGAATTTATTCTTACTAGAGCAAGAATAACTATCCTAAAAAAAATGTCATAGAACGCTCCACATATAATCGGAACCTTAAATATCTGCCTAAATATATTAATTAGTTTTATTTGCTTGATTTCATCAGATCCGAACTTGTGTTTCAAAATCTTTAAATACTCATAATCAGTTTTTGCTCTATTAGATTCAGGGACATCCTTCATAATTGTCAGATACATATAATCAATTGCAACTTCACTAAATCTAGGTACATCTTTCAAAATGGATAGATATTCATAATCAGTTGCTGCCAATATAGTGAGTATAGCCACTGCCACTAAACCTTTTTACGAGCAACCCATTCTTTAAAAACGGGATACTTAATTATTCCATTGTAAACAGAATAAATAGCTATACAGAAATTTACGAATAGCAAAATACTAAATAAGAGCACACTTTATGTGTTTGTGTTTTAGCAAGAATTAGAAATAAGGTTACAATAAATTTAACGCTAGTTTAAACATATTTGATAAGAAATACCTTGGTAAATAAACAATCGGGTCAATTTTAGGAATAGAAATGATAAAGAGAAGTAAAATAATAAAATTAGGGATGACAATGCAAGCCTTAATATTGCAGAAGTTATTGCTTCAAATTTTTTAGAAGGTAAAGTATAAATACTCATTATATGAAAAAATAAACCTGCTATAAATAAACATGGTAAAAAATAAAGTATAATCATATACAACCATGAACCTATGATAGGAAAATTAGTCGTGTAGATGAGCTCTATCAACATATAAAATGCAATCATCAACTCACCACTGTTATTTATTGGTTGAAAGCCAGAAGTCGAGTTTAAATCATTTGTCAAACCGGTAGAGAAAGTGGTAATTTGCTTGTAAACAATCATATTATTTAAATCTGAAAGTACTCCCAAATCAGTATTTCCAGTGCGATTAAACATCGAAACTACATCTATTCTAATTGAAAATGAAGAATTGATTATATTATAAGATAAAGAATCTAAACGAACTGGTACTTTAGCAGCAATTTCATTTAAAAGGTCATGATAATAATTGAACCGCTCAAAATCAGATAACACTAAGATTTTTTTGGAAGCATCTATAGTGAATTTTGCTAAACCTATAACAAGGAAATATAATGAGGATCGTATGAGTAATATGCACATAAACATAATGCCAATACCATACCTGAAGACCTCTGTTTATCGTCATTAATGGAAATATCTAAAAATAAAGGATAAAAATGGATGATATATTTAAAAAATTAAAAAATAAAAAAAAATATTTAAAGTTACTTGATTTAAGTCTCCAAATCCCGCCTTCAATTCCTTTTATAGGTTCATTATTCATTGCGCTTTTGACAAAATTATAGTCTATTTTAACATAATACTCTTCTCCATACTGATTAAATGTGCTACCGATGACGGATATAGAAATGGTAGTCCCCTGAGAATCAATGTTGATAAATTCATGTCTTGTTGCTGAAATTCTTTGTCTAATACTATTGTCGGAGGTTTTGTAAATGGTAACGTAGCCAGTTGATAAAATAACAGCATCAAAGAATGTAATGTAAAGCATGTGCGTATCTGAATCGACAGAGTCATTGATACTTGGTGTAGTTTTGCTAATCAAAAGATTACGACAACCATAGTCTAAATAGATAGAACGTTATACACAAAATTAAATTATTTCATGATACAAGATGTTAGTATATAAACGTACCATAATTTTTTAGAACTTTAGGCAACGGAGTAGTGATCAAGCTCCAAGAAGTATGTTGAAAATTTGTATTACTTGAAGCGAGCAGAAAGGTATTATTATTTATAACAGCATTTGCTCCAAATGAATTTGTAAGAAATGAATTTGTATAAATTGGAATCGGATTGTTATCTTCTCCATAAGCATATATGTAATGAGCATTATTGGATGTTGTATGTATTGTGTAACCACCTGATGGCATTGATTTTATACTCCATCCTTGCTTAAAAGTAAGGTTAAAATCAGGGAAAGTAGCATTAGAGAGAGTAACATTAGGGAAATCTAAGCGTATTACATTTGATGACAACACCGCTCCTGATAATAAAAAATTAATTTTCACATAATATGTCTCTGTATTATTAAGATTGCTGATTGACATAATACAAGTGTGATTGTTCCCAAAAGTTAAAGCATTTACTATATCACAAGAAACTGAGCCAGCTCTCATATTGGGTTGATTTATTTGATAGAGAACCATTTCTCTACTCGGAGCTGTTTGTGATTGGTTGTAAGACACAAAGATGACACTCAGCCCGCCACGCGAAAGTAACAAATTGCTATCATTGTCATACGAATTATAAGTATGAAATATTGCATAACAGTGGATATAATAGGCATTGAGTAATTTGAGAAATCTAAAAAAAAAAAGAATAAAGTTAGTGAAATAAATAAGACAAATAACAAAAACAATAAAATAATCATATTTAAATGTCTATATTAATAAATATTCGCATCTACCTCTTAAAGTCAACTTAGCACTTGTTAGATTTGATAACTTTCCAGAAGTATCACTATAATGATTGATTATTAATAAAATATTATATAATAACAAATAATAATAATCTTAAGTCTAAATTACACTGAATATTGCTGCCATTCTGTCCACATCAAGTAGTCCTTTTTTACAGTAGCAATTCTAAGAAAACCAAGAGTTTTGTCTATATTTAATTGAATTGCACTCATTGTACCGTAAGACGGCCCAAAAAATATTTTGCTGATAATTTGTAAAATCGTTAATATAATGGTGGATTAATAACAATACTCTTTAATAAAATTATTATACCTTTTAATGATTCCGTTCCAATCAATAACTTCTCCCCACTCATCATAAGTTGTCGGATCAGAAGAATTTGTAGTGTTAATATAATTTAGTAAAATAAACGGTTTTTGTAGAGGATATATTCTAATAGGGTTAAAGTGGGTAAAGTTGTCATTATATAAGCAATAATTTATAGGATCTATATTTAAATAATTTAAATCGAGATTAATCTCATTAACTGTTGCATTTGGGTGAATAACTCTTATACGTAATATTTGTTCTAAATTCACTCCATTGACTTTTGAACAATCAGCTGATGGTGTTGAATTACGCCGTATAATTTGAACAAGAATTGTTTCGTCATCATAATGTCGAATGTCCGCTACAATTGGAGGGAAACTGGTATTTGATGTGCTCTCTGTGTAGTTAAAATAATCAGATTTCGTTATTTTTATGAGCAACCAAAGTGATATCAAAAATAAATACTGAGCCAAAGCATTATAATGAAAATTAAATAATTTCATAGCGATTTAGTTTTAAGACCTTTACGTATCATACGAAAAACGTAAGATTGAATAGATATTTTTTCCGGACATTATTTATACAAATTCAAGTTTGGATGCGTCAGCGAGAGAGATGGCGTACATACCAAATACGTACGTACGTACTGGTATGTATGTATGTATGTACGTGCAAGAAATCTGAAATCAAGATCACTCCTTATAAAGATGAGTAAATAAGTTCAATTACTACTTTATAGAAATTTCCAATTTGCAAAATATATTTACAATATATTTATAATATAATTAATATATATATTTTTTTATCCTATTAACTTACTTTAAACTAGCTTATATTCATATTATTATCATATGATAAAAAGGTTAAAATTTAAAAATTTAAAAATATTTATATTAAAGTTATAAAAAAAATTAAAAATAAACAAATTATATATAAGATTTGACAAGAAATCTTTTTTGTTAGGTTAAAATTATTGTTTATAAGTAAAATTTTTGAGATAAGTAATTTTTTGAAAAAATATATATAATAATGTTCGTTTTATTAATAAATAGTATTATTAATATTATTATATATAATAAAAAAATAAATTTATTATAATCATTACAAAATTATTTAATAAAATACAATAAAAAAATATATTTTGTTATAGTGATCACCACTCCTAGAAATATTATATTTATATAATGTAATGTATATAGAAGCAATTCTCGTGAGGATTCCTGTTTACTTAGAACGTCGTTTTTAAGATACAAGCACCCTGGTGATGATCACCATTGGTTATAGTTAGATTTATTCTTATATTTAGCAAAAATTAAAGTTTATGCAAAGTTGATCATTTACGTTGTTAAAGAGATGATTTAAAAACCACAATCGATCCTATAAAGACAAAATGAAATTTAATATTTCTTAAATTATTAACACCAATAAATTATGCATATAAATACCTTCTTGAAGTCTATAATGTACTACTTGATAATATGCTTGGCGTAACCTTTAATAGTCTTTATAAGGAGTAATTGTGGTTTTTAGGCTTGCAACGTACGTAAGTAGCAGTAACACATTGAAATCAAAACTGTATTCTTAAATTATAGACTTTAACGTTAATAAATATTTATGTATGTTCCCTTTATTGGTACTCATAATTTAGGAAATACAGATGTTACTTCGATGTGTAACTGTAGATCGTATGTATTTAGTATTGATGTAACTCAATTCTTGCAATAATTGTGATCGTCTCCTGTTTTAGAAAACACAACACACTAATAATTTATATGAATTTGGATAAGATTTTCATGGAGCCAGTCTTCTGAATGAACATCATGTGATTATAAAACATTGATTGACCAATCTAATTTAATTGAGCCGTCTGTTGATCTATTTTTAGAACACATAGGTAAAAATTGGTCTACCTTCAAGTTAAAATATCTCGATACATTATTATATCAATGTAGGGTGAAAAGTGAAATACATATAAACAGAAACTGGCTCTTTGTTTTGAATCAAAAGTCTCCAAATTGATAAAAAAGTGTCGAAGACGGGTTTTCCTAGTCCATTGCCCATATTATATTCGAATATGCAACTGCAACTGCAACTGCAATTCCAACTGACTGCAAATATGCAGCCCTTTATGGTTTTAAATACGATAAAGCGAATATTAACGCAATATTTATTTAGTTCCAATGTGGTTTATATATTTATTTTTTGAACATTCGCATATTTTTTTTTCTCGAATCGAAATTTTTGCTGGGCAGACAAATTGATAATCGATGATCGCCAAAGACAGGAGCGAAAGACTAAGCAAAGAAAGTGTGATCATTAAATAATCACGAATATATAGAATAAAACCTGATACATAAATAAATATGTATGTATGTTGGCGTACAAGTGTTGATTGCTTAATGGGGATAGGCTAAAGCGGAGATGACCGATCGATGATCGGCCAATCAAATTGCAGTTAACTAATCCGATGAAACAAAGCAAAAGAAAATGCGAAAATGCAAAAAATGTTGTCTTAACCTACTTTGATGCATTAATAAAAAATGTCAGTGAGAAAGTTTTACATATGGCTTTTCTAAATCTGACCTCAAAACGGCTCAAACTCTAATTAGCTAAACGTTAATTAAATTAAGCAAAATTTCCAAATTCACACCGCTTTAGCCGACCTTTTTAAATGTCACTCGTTAGTGGAAATTTCCTAATTTGGAAGACATGCCATCCTTATAATAAGGCAGAGTTGGGGGATAACGGTGCCAGATAATTTTTTTCTATGACGTTGGTGCTGATTAATCTATTAGTGGCAAGGTGGCATTTTGCACTGCAATGCGATTACATGATATCCATGCATATAAGTATGCATAATAGATAATGACAAGATATGTGTTATGTAATTTTATCTTTCACTTTAAAGTAAGGTACAAGCATGAATTTTTGTGATTGACATAGCAAGTAAAGATTCTACGGCAATACCTGTTAATGATCATCACGACAAATTTTTTGTCATACTGTGCATTAAGTAATTAAAAAATTAACACAACGAATAAAGGCTTAGCTTATAAGTTTTCAATGCGTACAATATTTTTCATAAGTTATATGTCAGTTGATATGATTAGTGATGCGCTACGTACAGTACTATACGTACTGTACTGTATGTACTGTACGTTGTGAGAGTGTAGACTGAGCCTAACAAATAAAAATATCTAAAACGAACTACTTTTTATCCTAATTTACTAATACTATAAACCCGCAAGGTTTAAATCCTAATGGGGTAGGCAAAGAAAGAGGCGTTGGTTGAATTGGTCCGAGAGTTAGGACTTAAGGTCTTGCTGCGGCAGTTCCGGGACCAGATAAGTATTGCTCTTATTTATTTCCCGTATTATTTTCTTCTTTTAGGTAGGCACTAATTAATATCTCCTATTTTCCTCGTGAAACGGAATGAGTAAGTTCGATTTCAATCGCGAACTTTGTTCACGATGTCACGTGGCTAGAGTAATCGGGTCGACGATCGGGGCTTGGACGCAATTTCTGACCAGGAAGTTCTCACGTGGTCACGAGGTACGGGAATTAATTTGCGGGGTAGACAATGAATGAAATCGATAATCAAATCAATGTTAGGTATTATTATAAATACAAGTGATCATGTCGATGACTAAGGCCGTTTGAAGTTAATTTTTTGGTTAACATCATCCCCCCCCCCAGCTGAAGTCTCCCCCGCCTCCCCCGAAAGCGAACAGCCAATCAAAACGCTGAATGACTCTCACCAGTCACCTGATTTATATCAACCAATGAAATTGGCCCATCTTTGTTCATTTTTATATGTTCGTTTCATATGTTCATTTCATTTTTTACCCCCCTCCCCCCTCCCGAGAGTCCTGGAAAAGTGATGTTAACCAAAGAATCAACTTCAAACGGTCTAAGCCTTAACAATTGGAACTTAACACTTCTACTCTTATTTCGAATGTTTCGAACTCCAATGAGCTAGCTTTATTTCGACCGAAAAAGTTCGTGTATTTATACTTTTACATTACTGCGTCTTCTATTGCTTCTACGAAATTCTCAGGTACTAACAAGTTTTTCAAATTTGAGATTTCAAATATATTTGATATACTTGATATCTTTGATATCTCTGATATATTTGATATATTTGATATATTTGATATATCAATGATCTATACTATATTAGGGAACTACAGTATGATACGCTAATCTCAATGGTTTTATAGTTCTAACGGCTTACTACAAACGTTAATAATATAGCGAAAGGGGGATGATACATAAAAAAAAAGAAAAGAAAAAGGAAGACGGACATTTTTAAGGGACCGGGGACCCTGTAGCTTCTCACAACGTACTGTACGCTAAAATCTTTGCCAATCATTTATTAAGAGGGACCCGATAGAAATATCAATATGGAAATTTGTTTAATTTGATCAACACAAATATTCCAGAGTTTTGTTAGATAAATATATTAAGGCTTCTTTTTCTTAATATATTTATTATTATTTATATAAATTATTTATATTTTATAAATATATATTTGTATAAATCTATAAATTTATTAAATAAAAAATATGTTAAATTAATTAAAATATATCTAAATGATTAATATTAGCAAGTATAAAATAAGTTAAGTAATTTAATATAATTAATATTAATAAATAGAAAATAATTTAAATAATTTAAAATATATAATTCAGGCCGTTCGAAGGTAATTTCGGTTAATATCATCCCTTTGATGTCCCCCAGTAAAATTAACATATAAAAAAAGTAAAAATTTTAAAAAATACAGTCTAACCTCCATATAGTCACACCTTCGGGATACAAAAAGTAGTGATTATATAGAGATGTGACTAATATAGAGGGAATTCTATATAGCACAATTATAATAAAATTATATTTAAAAAAAATTGTGATTATATAGAAAGTTTTAATAAATAAAAGTTTTTTAAATTTTATTTTTTTAAATAATCAATTATAATTGCTACATATAAAAGTTAAAATTATACTAAGTAAATTGATAATACTCTAAGTAACA
This sequence comes from Gigaspora rosea, assembly GCA_003550325.1. Taxonomy (NCBI): domain Eukaryota; kingdom Fungi; phylum Glomeromycota; class Glomeromycetes; order Diversisporales; family Gigasporaceae; genus Gigaspora; species Gigaspora rosea. The sequence goes on from QKWP01001875.1 coordinate 66,345, forward strand.
TTGTTCAGGAAACAAAATTACATATATTGTAAAATTTTGAGATAATTTGAATAACATTTTATTAATACACTTTTACAAGTTACACTTAGGTGAAAAAATTAAAAAAGTTAAAATTTTTTAACTTATAAGAATTTATAAAAATGCATTAATAAAATTTTATTCAAATTATTTCAAAATCTTAGAATAAATATAATTTTGTATTCTAAACAATTTTATTTAGTTCATTATTATTGATTTACTTAATATAATTTTGATTTTATATATAGCTATGATATATGATTATTTAAATAAAAATTTTTTAATTTTTTTTAAATAATTATATATTGTAGCTACATATTAAAGTTAGGGTAGTAAACAGACTAAATAATCAAAACTACATAACATAACTATAGAATTTAATATATTACAGATTGTTATATTATGTGAAGAAAAACAATTGTTATCACTATTGATACATATCAATATAACAATAATTTTAATATATTTATTAAAATTTCAAAATTATTCAACTCAATAAAAAGACAAAGAATTGGTTAGAAATTTTTATAAAATGTCTACAATGTGTCAAACAACAAAGTTATGTTCAAATATTTTATGCTTATATGTAAATTTTAGGTGTTCAGCTAATAGAATATATAATTTATTAAAAAATTTCATACAATAAGTACAACCAAAAAATTTACTAGAGCATTTGTAAAATCAATTGTAACTTTTTAGAGATAATTCTTATGAATGAATTTTACTCAAAAGAAATTAAAAAAAAAGCACAATATTTAGAAAAAACTTTTAGAATTTTGTGCTTTATAAGTAAATTAAAAACTGATATTTTAGTCCATTATTTTTAATTTTGCTAATTAGAAATTTGATCATAGTAAAATTATATATGATCTTACATAGGTTTGATTAAATATGCTCTAATATTAAAGTCAAACTTATATTAAGTAAATTGATAATAATGAACTAAGTAAAGTTGTTTGGAATACAAAATTACATTTATTCTAAAATTTTGAAATAATTTGGATAAAATTTTATTAATACACTTTTATAATTTATGGTTAAGTTCAAAAATTTTTAATTTTTTTAGTTTTTCATCTAAATATAACTTGTAAAAGTGTAATAATAAAATGTTATTCAAATTATCTCAAAACTTCACAATATATTTAATTTTGTCTTCTTTACTTAGAGCATTATTATCAATTTACTTAGCACAATTTAATTTTTATATGAGCAATTATAATCAATATTTAAAAAAACAAAATTTAACAATTTTTATTTGTTAAAAAATAGTAAAATAAATTATAAAAATATTTGGCATTGTTAAATCACACTACTAGTGTTCAATACCACTATTATTTTTGTTATAAGCTGCAGTGTAATATGAAGATTATTTGGTTATAAAATCATCTTTGAAGCTCTAACAAAAAAATCTCTTATAAAATTTTGGTACAAACTATGCTCTTGCTCCATTTTAGATTTTAATTCTAACTTTAATATTAATTGAAATTGAGTTGTCGTTTTCATAAAAATTATTTTTATTTACATATCACACAAATTTTCATACTACTGGTATTGAATACAACAGTGTGCAATATATAATTTTTGAAAATATTTATAATAATAAAATAATTAATTCAAAATATTTACAATAATAATGTAATTTTTTTTAAGCTTTGTAACTGGTCTGAACTTTATTAAATATTATATAGAGGCTATATAATAATATTCTAATAGTATTAAATAATACAAACCCGGCTGCTTCAAATAAGTGCCCAAGTTTGGTTACTGCACTGATTTTTGTAAGCATTAAACATAAATCAGCCTTTCCCAAAATATCAGATAGTGTATACCTGATATCAGCTACCTACTTTATAATCTATTCTTTTTAAAAAACTTTCTCTCTAAGCTACTTATAACAAAGAATAAAAAAAGTAGAAAGATTAATGGAGAATAAGACAAAAAACCTAAACTAAAACAAAACAAACCAATAAAACAAATAGAAAAAAAACAACCCTCAAAGAAAAAGCAAAGAAAAATAAAAAATGAAGGTGCTACTATATCTGTACAAGACAATAAAAATTATATAACACTACATAAACTAAATCTATCAAAAAATTATGTATAGTAAAAAAAAATAAGAAAAACTGTTAAGACTAAAACTAAAAAGATAAGAAATTTTTTACATGCCCTCCTAGAACCAGTCAAAATATTCATTTATTGTTTATTTGTTTATAGCAACCAAATTCACTTATGATAGTGCTGGCCCCAATTAAGGTTGTGTTTCCAATTTGGAAAAAGTAAACACTGCTGCTCTTTTGAAGAGGGTAAGCTAAAATTCTCACTTTTTGGCAAAAATTTCTAAAAATAAAATGTGATTTAAGAAGAGAGTAAAGCAGGCACCAAACATAAAAGAACTTGTAGAAGTTATGCTGCATATAATTGCATATTTCATAACTAAACTCTAGTATCTAAGCCTGCTACTTCTTTGCTCAATAGCACTAAAGTCACAAACTGGGAAAACTATCTATCAAGTTCATCCAGAGATGTCCTAGGTTCCTTCTTCCTTCAGTATTTCAGTTACCCAATAGATGGCCTCAGGTTTTAGCTACTATTTAGTAGAGTTAATTTACTATTTTATATATTAAATATGCAGCTTTCATAGATTGGCTTTTGAAAAAGTTTGGTACAGGTGATCATCAAAAAGAGTTTTTCTAATAATAATGTGATGATATAGTGTAGTTTTATATAGATAGTAAATAAAAAATTGTAATAGTATTTATAATACAAATGTGCTTATATAGAAATAAAATTATAGGAAAAAAGTTAATAAATTTATAAAAGTAATTATATTGAATTTGTAACTATATAGAGAGTGATCATCCCTTAAACTATCTAGCAGACAAATTTGTTTGCTAAAATGTTTTTTTGGCCAATTTTTGTATAATTGCTCTAAATTTTATTAAAATACATCTCATATTCTCTAAGCTAGAATAAAAGTACACAATATACTAGATATCATATAATTTTTATCTTACAAAATTTCTTTAACACTGCTCCAAAAATCAACTAAATAGCGTTAATCATTATATAGTCTTTATGATCAAATTTAATAGTAATAAAGTACCTTCACATGACTTCACATGACAATTGTCACAATCATTATATAGAAATAACTTTATAATATAATATTAAAGTTAGTCAAAGATTCTTCATGATCAATATTACAGATCTAATTTTTTAGGCAATGTAATAAAGATAATATTACTTAAAACTTTAGATAAAATAGTACACTCACTTTATAGCTATAAGATAGCTGCACAGCATGTGATGCTGCACAGGACCAGCACGATCAGCATTTGTTAATTTTTATATTCAACATATTTAATATATATACATACATATACGTGTACATATGTCATATAGAATGTGCTAGTAGATAGATATTTGGTTTGAAGACTGAAATTTTTTAGATTTATAAAAAAGAAATAAAATAAATAAAAAAATAATTTTATGATATTTATCTTTCAAACTTCATGTTGATTTTTTTGATATTAGCTATTTTCATCGTTTACATTGTTGTTCTTGTCCATGCTAGCAGTTAAAATTCTGTTAAGAAATTTTGGATTTGATGACCACGGCATGTAGTTAATTTGTATTAAAAATTATAGTAATTCTTAATGTTTTATAAAAAATAATTCAATTGTAAATACATAAAGTTAATTTCATAGGTGCTTATTAAAAATCTGTCACTAAATTTAATCGCTATTCAGTGATTGCAGTTTGTGATTATTGATATCGCAGTTTGCAATCAAATTCATAAATCACTGCATACTCATACAATTGCCCAATTGTTGTTCAAGAGTGTTTTTTGGCTAAAGATTCAATATATATATGTTTTTTTTTGTTTATCTATAAAAAATCGTGCAACTGGACAACAATCATGTAATTGTTCAAGTGATTGTGTCTACTTTGCCACCAAATTTCATCTATATATAAGTTTTTTTTAGCTAATAAAAAGTCACATTTTGGCATAACACAAACAGGAAATCCAAAAAAAAATTTTCAAAAATTGCTTATTCCTCTAAAGTTTGTATAAGAAATCACCTTACATATATGTAGCTATTAAGTCTGTTGGACCAATATAGTTTGAGGAAAGCCACTGTGCATGCATAGTTAAACTGCATAGCAGATAGGACAATTGCATAACCATCATAATGAAAGAGAAGTAAACTAGTCGTTACCATGTGAACATAGTAATAGCACATCAATATAGTTAAAGTCTGAAATGTATATAAAGGCTTCTAGTCAAGGCCAAGAGGGGACTAATCAGCTCTCTCATTGTTGTTTAATAAAGAATTTCTTTCCCTTTTCTATCAAATAAATTATTATATTGATAACACGAATAACAAAGTTATACTTATCTTGTAAATTTGACTTATAAAACTGATAACCCTTCTCGTACTTCAATTTGATAAACTTAATTGGCTTGTAACCTCAAAACGGCTTTATTAGGACTCAGATTTTGTGTAACTGAACCTGGCTAATCTTTTGACCTTGTGCGCATGACTAGAACTGAACTATCTTTTGCTATAACCTTATCACTTAGATTAAAATCTGATAGTAAAAAACTAGCTTCCTTTAGTTTCTCCCATATTAGTTTATTTTTTCGAGGCTCCATTATACCCTCTAGACAATTTTTTACAACTCCAGGGAAATTATAATTTTCCTAGAATCAATTTTTTCGATATCACCTGACTGGATTTTACCCATTGATACCTATTTTGACCCAATTATCCATTCGCATATAATTTTATTATTATTTTATTAATATCAACTTTATTGATATCCTCCATATTAAGCTTCACCAGCATTCTTTATTTTATTGTGGTAATTGTGATATATCATCCCTTAGGTCTCCATGTATTGTATACTCGATCTTGATAATACTCTCGTGACATATAAATTCTTATATTTATATTTCTCTCCCTGTACATAGTTAAAGTGTAAATTGGCATTATTGTCTATATTGTTTGACCTGCTCTTCCAATCAACTATTGCAATAGGTAACTTTCATTTCTATTTTTGTATAATTTATTAAATTTTAGTTAAAATCATATAGTGTAAACTTGATGATTAACATATTGTTACCACTTTTTGAGGAGCGAAAATAAATCTTATATCTAAAAGTTACCACTAACCACTTTAAACCCAACTAAAATCAACTCTATCTAGCTTTAATAATAGTAAGACTTCGATTGAGGCATCGTTAGATTTGGTTTGAGCAATTAGGGTTGGAATAGAGCTCTAGATTATATAATATGAGGTCACAGGATGATTTGGACTTTATTATAAATTTCATGTATCAGGTTATAATATAAATAGCAGTTTATTAATTCAAGGATCTTTCAGAATAATTACTAGAACCAATGCTTGCTAGTGGAGAGAAAGTATACAAAACTCCCTTTTCACTTTAATAAAATATATTTCTCAAGTTGAGTTCTAACCTTCGAAAAAAGAGTAGAAAGTATTAGCTCTAAAAAAGTTTTCTTTTAACCCAAAATTGTTGTAATAATTACTTATTGAATTTATCTTGCACTCTTAGATACTGTATTCATTATTCTCAGTAAAGTTGTGTCATTAGTTGTGACTTTATAACCCGCATTTTGAACTCTATATTGTATAACTTAGTATACAGTTAAAGAAAAAAAGATCGAATTAATAACCTTTTTACAAAAGCATAAATTGATTAAACCTTTGATTATCTGATTTATCGAACAATTAATTAATTTATTCTATTGTTAGATTAATTACCCGTATCGTCCTTGATTATGTAATGATTGTTAATAATATTAATGATTGCATTAGGCCTTTCAGCTCTTGCAACTAGAATAAAGAAGAATTATATAAATAGAATAAGATTTGAACAACATAAAAACTATTCACAAAAAATTCCAGAGATACTTATCTTCAGAGATTACATGTTTCCATGTCCAATTGGTTTCAATTTTTTTGGACTATGCCCATTTTCAATAGGACATATGTCAAAAAAAAATTAAACCCAATTGGACATGCTATCCTAGATTATCTTTATTTGACCATACTGCAATAAGACCCTAAAAGAGCTTTGAGATCTAGACCAAATCAACCATCCCTTTTTGCCTACCAATTCAAGGTTCAAGAACCTTGCACGATTAAAAAGCATTGGTTTAATTAGATAGTGGTATTGTTAGTAGTTTTTAGCTATAACTAATCTCACTACTTTCACAATATGCGGCATGTAATTATAGATATGCCATCATTGTTTATATCAGTTATGATAACAAGGTGGATTAGTATATATTGGAATTATCAAAATTTCTATCTTTAATTACTATAAAAAATTCTGTTACAACTTACTTAGCATATTATATGTTTTAAAGTTGAGTTTGCAACGAAATTATTGTGGCTTCTATCAAGAATTAAAACTTGCTCGTTATTCTAATAATTACAATATGTGATTGGGGTTAAGTTAGCTTGCGTTAAAATTATTATAGCTTCTATCATAATTTACTGGTATAAATCTTACCATTCGGGCAACACACAGTATGTGACTCTGTTATTAACATTGTTCATATCTCTATCTAATTTCAAAGATACAAAGTGTACATAATGAATGGAAGTCGATCTTTTAAATTTCGAAAAATGCAAAGTGTGTATAACAAACAAATTGATTTTTTTTAAAAAATATTAATTCATAGTGATAAATCAATTATGCATTATGACGAATCTATTATGGGTGGCAATCAATTAATTGACAATCACTTCACCAACAATTATTCACCGACACGTTCATTTTATCGGCAGTTTATTTCACCGAAGCTCATTTCACTGACACAGTAATTCTGGTCATTGTCATTAGGGTCAGGGTAGAATTAGATAGAATTAGGGCTAAAGTTAGAGTGCTTTTTGAAAAAAACTTGTCGGTGAAATGAACTTTGGTAAAACAAACTGTCGGTAAAATGAACTTGTCAGTGAGTATTTGTCGGTAAAAGTTATGTCTGTGAAGTGATTGTTGGCAAAATAATACGAATCTATCTATTACGACATTAATATGCAAATAATCATATGTCTCAATAATTACAGATTTAAATAGATTGTCATAATTATTCATATTTTAAATTTTCTTATGGTCTGATTACGGTTTTTAGATATAGTAATCAAAAATGGCAAAGTGCCAAAAAATATTTTATCGATAACAATAGAAAACTATCAAACATCGATTATGTAACTCCTTTATTAGGAATACAAGGACATAATATATTGTAATAAAAGTATTTTTTTATTATTACTCGATATAAGATTACATTTCAAAATTAGATCATGCATGCATTAATTAACAATACTAAACAGGTATAATTTCAAAAGAAAATATCCCATGCTATTAGTTAATTACAACATATAAATATCATTTTTGACAAGTACACAATAAGATCAATATTACATATTTAGACACAATTATTGTCTGAAGGACATTACAGATGGAACAATAGAGTACCTGATGTCTGTGTGTTAACAAATTCTAGATTCTGATCGGATAGATCAGGTATAATATAAAATAAAAACAATCAAAACAATAAAAGCTAACGCTTATTGGCTAGATCAGGTGTAATATAAAAAACAACTCGATTTTATATTTGTCCTTCAGACTTTGAATGGATCCTATTTTCCTAGTGAATATATTTCCCACACCATAGTTCAATATACATTGCACATGCACATGTTGTTATCTCATGCTGTCAGAATCACTATAACACCTGCCTGGATTGGAAAATGAAAATCATTAACTACTAAAAAAGGATTCTTCAAAAATCAGCATAGCGAACATAAAAAAAGTTGAACGGAAACCACCTCCACTCATTTTATGTTATACAAGAAATGTAATCATACTGGTATAATGCACTTTGTTTAAACTATTTCAAGTATGCTACACTGTGGCAATTGAGTATAATGTGTTTTAAAGTTATTATTTATAACTAGTTAGAATAAAGATCTTAATAAAAAAATTTTTTGATATTCTACTTTATCCAATTATTTTAGCAGACAAATTTGTTCACTAAAATGAATAGTTTAAGGAATATAGAGGTTAGACAGAACTCTGAATAATCTATGTAAGCTTATATTTAATCATTATAGTAAATTTTTTTTTGTTAGCACTTTTATATTGGTATATATAAGCTATTTTAAATATTAGATAAAACTTTTATATGACTTTAACTTTTGAAATACAATGTTCTAGGACCAAAGAACTCTGATACAACTCAGATCTGAGTTTGTATAATTTTAGCAGTATTTTAGCTAAATAAATATATAAAATAGAGCAAGATTTGAGAATTTACTATATAAAAATGCAATGTTTAATGAATTTCTATACAAAATTTTCTTTTTTAGAATTATCTGAGTTGTATCAGAGTTCTTTGGGGTCCTAATGTTCTCTAAAAAAAGCAGAGTTACATTCTCTAAAACAAAACCAAAAAAACAGAGTTATGTTCTTTAAAAAAAAAAAACAGAATTACAACGTTCTTTAAAAAAAATCATAATTATGTCCTTTAAAAAAAAAATAAAATAAAATAAATTTATTAAACATTTAATACAAAATCTAATATATATTAAAATATATATTCAATAAAATATAAAAAAATTTTAAAAAAATGTTTTATACTATTTTATTGCAATTTTGCATTTTTTAAATTTTGTTTTTTCAATTTTTGCATTTATTACCCAGATTTTTTATTAGCACATTTTACGGGTAGGGTGTATGTAGATCATTGTTCATATGATCTACATAGTAGATTGAATTTTTATATAGTAAATAAAAATATGCTTCTAATAAAACTTTTTATTATCTGAGTCAAATTTTCCATATTTATATAATATATAGTTTAAAGTAGCTTGTTTATAATAGTAAAGTTGTAAGAAATGCATCTTTTTAAAAAAAAATAAACTTCATATAGAATTAAATTTTCCAAGGTCACTATATGTTTTTCCTGGGTTACACAAATATTTGATAATCCTCATTGGTCGAATCATATAATGTTTATATGTAAATCATATGATATGGTTATACAAAGTTGATCTACAATCTATTTTATATGAAAATGGAAATATTGACACCCTACTCTTAAATATAAATTTATAAAAATTACCTCATTAGTATTCTTTTAAATATATCTTTTTTGCCTATTAACTGGTTTCAAATATAAGTTTTTTTATCCAATACCTACCTTTTAAATATAATTGTTTTTTAAAAAAAGACCTCTATTAGCAATTTTTCAAATATGACCTCATATAGATTGTTTAGAGTCCTGGTTAGACTGTACAAATACTATATAATTACAAAATAAATGAAGGTGTAGTTTTAAATTTTGGCCTAAATTAAGCTTAATTTAGACTGAAATTCAAAATAATCCTTATGCATTATTTCATAGTTATAACTACAAATATAAAATAAAAATTAATGTAAAATAAAAAAACAATTTAAACTAAAAATAATCTAATTATGAAAAGGTCTTCTAGCAGAAGACTCTAGTTCTACTAAGCAAAGAAGTAGTAAGCAAGAAATTCTAGAGCTTTGTCAAGTTTTATAAATGTAAAAACAGAAATAAACTCTTGGTTAGATTTGTTATTCTGTATAGTATAACTATTTCAAGTTCTTTTATTTTGGCACACTCTAGAGTTGCTAGCGAAACTTGGTAAAACTTGGTGAAACTGGTGACTATCTAAAATCTGATTGGCTAATGAATGCAATAGCCAATCAGATTTTATATAGTCACTAGTTTCATCAACGTGATTTAGTTTCACTAGCAGCTCTAGTACACTCTCCTTTTGCTCTTTTGGCTTTTCAAAATTTTGACAAAAATAGGCATTCTGGTTTATTCCTTTCAAAAGATCAGTATTGTTTACTCTTCCAAATTGGAAATGTAGCTACCTTATTGGATCAAGTTATAAGTAAAATTTAGAATATGTGATAATTGGAAAAAAACAATATAAAATTTTTTCTAGAATATTCTTTTAGCTATAGTTTTTTTTCTTTGTTTTAATTTAACAGCTTTTTATTATATTTTTTGCTGTATATATAATACTTAGCAGAGTATTTTGAGTACAGTATTATATAATTTTGAAGATTTAGCATATATAAAAGTGGTGCTAATTATTCAGGCTTTTTTGCATAGTCAAAATTAGTGCTATTGTTCAGTCTATTTTAGCTTTTTTTTTTTTTTTTAGTTTTACTTTTTTATTTTTATTTTAGTATTTATTTAGGTAGCTGGAAGTTTTTTTTTTTTGTTTTACTTTTTCATTTCTATAATTTTTTTTCTAAAATTACTTTTTTTAAGAAGCTAGAAAAAGAAGGTTTAAAATTAGACTGTTTAACAATGTCTTTTAGTTTGTAGTATTAAATTAGTGCACAGGTCGCATTTTGTATTCTTAAAAAATAGAATCAGTATAATATATGAACTCACAAAATTAAAATTATATAGATCTTTGAAATTTATAATATTTTAATAAAGAGTACCTGTGAGCAGTGTTGTCACTTGGACGTGTCCATACTATGTTTTTTGTCCAATGTTCAAGATTGTCTAAAATCGTCCAAGCCTATGTCCCATGTTTAACTAATCAATAAAGTAATTTAAAAAAATATATAATTGTATATTTTTTTAGGTGCTGGACCCATTAATGAAAAAATTAAAATAGATTATCTTAATAAAATATTAAGTAATTTTAATTTGAAAAAATGTCCAAAATGTCCAAAAAGTGCCAAGTGACAATACTGCCTGTGAGGCTGCTTGAGATAAAAAAAAAATAAAAATAATCTAAAATAAAAAAATAATTTAATTTATGATTCATATACCAAACAGGGGCTAAATAATTGCTATATATATAAAATTGAAGAAAATCAATTATTGTTTATCAAATTTCTGGAATTTGGCACTGTTAGAGCAATAACGATTTTTTACTAAACTAACCTTTCTTCTCTACTAAATAAAAATATAAAAACTATTCTTGCAATTCTAATGGTAGTAAAATTAATAAAATTAGATTAGTAGATTATAAGATATCATTAAAAACTTTTGTAACCATATAGAGTTTCTATATAAACAATATTATTGTTTACATAGAAACTCTATATAGTCATAAAACATTTTTAATGATATCTTGTGATCTACTAGCCCAATTTTAATGATTTTACCACTATTAGAATCGCAAGAATGTGCTTTACAACTTTTGTTTAGTAACGAAAAAAGGTTAGTTTAGTAAAAAATTTGTTATTGCTCTGACAGTACTAGATTCCAGAAAATTTGATAAACAATAATTGATTTTCCCTATATATTACTATAGATTTTCACTGATTGGTATATGGATCACTAATTAAAATATAATTTAAAAAATAAAATTTAAATGAATTAAAAAAAGTGAACAATTATCTAAAATAAAAATTAATCTGAAAAATAAAATTTTTTTTCTTCACTTCTAAACCCAACATTTTCTATTCTATCAACAAATGAATCTAAATGTTTATGTAATAGAGCTCAGTCACCAAGGCCCCACTTGAGGTCAGACTTCTTAAACTCCTACCACTACTCTTTAAACCCAACTATCGTCCACACCATGTGCTTTTATTTTTAGAAATAATACTTGTTGGTCTGGCCAGTTACCCTTGGTCCAACAAGTCTGTATAGAGTATGTCTGTCTATTGGATGTCCCATGTCCCTATCAGAAAAGTAAAATTAAATTAAATTAAAAAAAATAAAAAAATAAATAACAAAATTATATTGAATTAAAAAAATAAAATAATCTATAATAAAAAAATAATTTAAAAAAAATAATTTAAAAATAATATTAAATTAAATTAAAAAAAAAAAAAAATAATTTAAAAAATAAAAATAATCAAATTAAAAAAATAAAAAAAAATAAAAAAATCAAAATAAAATAAATAATAAAAATAAAAAACTATTTTTTATACCCAAATTTATTATTCATACCTTGTTTTTTTAAACTTTGAGCAAAGATATCTTAATAACAACTAGATCAAATCCTACAAACAATTCTTCTTTTAAATTTATAGATTTATAATTATATTAATAATAAATAGTTATTGGAAATGGGTGGCAATCAAATCGCCGACAATCACTTCACAGATATCAACCTACACCGACAATCATTTTACCGACACAAAATTCGCCGATACTTGATTTACTGACAAGTTCCTTTTCACTGACAAGTTGATTTTACTGACACACACTTTACTAACAGTTACATTTACTGACAAAATCAACTTATCGACAAGCTCATTTTACCTAAAATAGAATATACCAACAAGCTTATTCTACCGACAATACAATTCGTCAACAATACGATTAGATCGTGGCAATGTAATAAACTACTAAGAATAATTATATATTAACAAATTATTAATAATGACAATAAAAATTGCAATTTTATTAATGACGATAATTTATTGTCATGGCTGATGATGAAGTTATGACCTATTTTGATATAAAATTTTAAAATTTTCTTTGGATGTTTTTTTTCGTCTTTGTCTTATAGGGTTAGGATAGGGTTTGGGTATAGATTTCATATTTACAGAGTATATATGGATTTTAGCAGGCCTTATAGTTTCAAATCGAGACCCTATAACTTCAGCATCAACTGTGATACTTATGGCATCTGGCGAATTGTTTGTCAGTGAATTATTTGTCAGTAAATTGTATTGTTGGTAGAATATTCTTGTCGGTAAATTCCATTTTCGGTAAAATGAGCTTGTCGGTAAGTTAATTTTGTCAGTAAAATTAACTGTCGGTGAAATGTGTATCAGTAAAATCAACGTGTCGTAAAAACATGCTTGTCAGCAAATCGAGTGTCGGCAAGTTATTTATCGGTAAAAAAAGCTTGTCGGTAAAATGGTTGTCGGTGTAGTGTTATGTCTGTGAAGTGATTGTTGGTAGAATAATATGAATCCATTGGATATATAATATCCAATAACAGTTTTATTTGGCAGAAGAAATAATAATACTATGATCCAAAAGATTATAGAATAATTATTTTGGATGACAAATAAAAGAATAAATGGCTTTGAATTTAATGTACTAACATGGGCTCTGAAGGAGTGCAGGTTGTAAAGCACATTAAATTTAAAGCCTAATATAGTTATTTCTCCTATAGTTATACCCTATATAATCATATCTCTATTTAAGTATCCAATTTTGTGTGACAGACTCAAAAATAGTACAAAAACCTCATTATATTCACTAATTACTTATAATCACTATTGTCAAAATAATTTAATAAATATATAATTTAATTAATAAATAAACCTCTTTACTACCACTAATTTTTAAATAATACAAGCAAGTAATCTAATTGGCTACAAAAGATCATAGTACCTAATGCAAAAATATATTTATAATACAACTTATAAAATTGGTAATGCTTGAACAGGACTCCAAAATATATATAGATAGGTCAGATAGTAGTCAGGTTAATTATAAAATTAATAAAAATAAAAAGATCTGCTAAAAAAATCTAAAAAATTACTATAAATAGAAAAGATCTTATAAAAAATACTAAAAATAAGCAAACCAATACCTGACCTATCTATGTATATTTTGAGGTTCTGCTTGAACTGATTAAGGTTCATTGGGGAAATTTTCTCAGTACAGCTCTGTGCAAATTTCTAAAAAAAACAATTATTAAAATTAATGCAGATTTGTGACCCTGCTAGCGATCATTGAAGAAATGTTTTTTAATTTTTTGCGCAGATTTAATTTTCTGCGCAGATCTTTAACAATTAACAATTCAATCATCTGCACAGATTGTAAAAAATAACTAAAAAGTGAATACTGCAATAATAAATTACTATATGCACGTCTAAATATTAAATGCTAGCTAATTTTTATATATTAAAAAAATACATTTGAATATTCATATATTTTTAATAAAGTAATTTCAATTATAAATTTTAAAAAATAATAAAAAATAATATATTTTTATTAAAAAAAAACTACAAAATATATTACAAAAACGCCTTAGAAACACTATACAAACATCATAAAAACACTATATAAATAGCATAAAGACACCATAAAATGCTATTGAAACATCATCCTTTTACCTAAACATCTAATATAATCTAATTCCTCTAACTTTCCTATCCACTAAATCCCAACAACGAATAAACGAACCAACAAAAAAGCACCAAACACAGCATCACACTCTGCACCAACGACAAACGTATCCAGTAATGCACCAAAAAAGCAAGATGTGAATGATCACCTATTCTGAACCTGAAAAGAATTATTACTACATGAATACAATGCTAAAAGTAAAAAAAAAAGAAACTGATACTTCGCTGTACAATTGAGAAACTCGAATCCAAGTATTCCGCTAGTGACGAAAGTGTTAATACACCAATGACAGTAACACACTAGTAATGAAAGAACGCTAAAATGGACACTGATGAAAAAGCTAGCTGACTGCAAAAGAGATGACACCAACAACGAAGATTCCCTCCACATTTCATATTACACAAGAAATGTGGTATTTTTCATGAACAAGTCCCATGACCCATTTGTCGCATGGAAAGTCCAGTGACTCTCAATTATGTACTGCCTTGTGACTTTGTTCACAAGCAGTGTCAATTAATCGGCATCAATTAATAATCAACGTAAATTAAGAAATGATCCATGTGCGTTATTTTAAAAAGGGTTGATTTATTTTGAATCTATTCAGTCAATGTTTATAAATTCAGTAATTAGAAAAAGTACACTCACGGAATGCGCACTTATATAATGTAATCTACACACAATGTTACATTATATTAGGTGGATCAAATAATGTGCACTTATAAAAAGAAAGCGCATGTAAAGTGCACTTATATCGGATGCACCCAACTATTTTGAAGGATTCGGTTTCAAAATAACACCACGAATGTTATTTCGCACTTATATGACACTTTATTCACTTCGAACCTTACCAGAGCTTGATTTCCTAGAAGTTTACAAGTGTACATGAAAATAAGCTTTTAGAATTATCCGGGATTATTAAATATTGAATAATAACATTTACTGACAATGTTATATTGCAAAACTTAGAATTTATAATCAATATAAATATCATAAAATGATGCCAAAAAATCCAAATTTGTTTGTATTATTTTGACAGTTTTTATCCGTTTTCATTAGTAAAATCACAAGGAATTTCTGTATTCATAATGAAATTATTTATAAAAAAGATATTCGTGTTATATTAATATAGATTAAAAATTCGCATCAGGGCTGATAATTTTCTGCGGTGCTAAAAAAATAATTCTATGCATATAAAAGTTAAATTAAGTAATGTAATGTGAGCAATTTTTGAGATATGTGCAATTATACAGTGTAAAATGACTAATTATGTGCTAAGGATTCAGTAAACTTCGCCGAAAACTGCTTATCCGCACCAATTTTGCTGATAGCCATTTCAAAGACAGCCTGCTTCCCTGACAGCACATTTCCCTGACAACCTATTTCCCGACAGTTTACTTCCCCGAATCCACTTTCTCGACATCCCATTTGACTAACATTCTATTTTACCTATACCCATTTCGCTGACAGCTATTAATAAAGCTTCACAAATAGATTAGCTTTATATTTTTTGATTATCAATCATTTTGTTCATGTGATGGAAAATGATGGAAATTATTCAAATTATTACAGGCTGTGAAAATGTCATTTTGATTTGCTATATAGCCAAAAAACTATAATTAAAACATGAAAAAATTTAAATAAGATGATCGTAATCGATCTATTGCTTTCACTATAAATTAATAATCAGTTGTTATCTATTTATATATATGTTGTGCGTCAGATTAAAACTTGTGTCAGATTGAATCTGCCGTACTATCAGTTGACCAGCATTAAATGATCAGCAACAACTGGCCTCTAACTTTACCATAATTTTACCCTAACCCTAATCTGACGCACGACATATATATTGTTACAAATGAAAGTTAATTCGCAAATAGCTGTCGACGAAATGAAATATGATGTCAGTAAAATGGGATATCGAGAAAGTGGCTGTCAGCAAAATGGGATGCCGGTGAAAAGGACTCAGAGAAGTAAGCTGTCGGGAAATGAATTGTCGGGAAATGGGGTTGTCAGAATTGTGGAGTATCGGTGAAATGGCTGTTGGCGTAATTGGTGTCGGAGAAATAGGTGTCAGCAAAATTGGAAAATGCCATGTGCTAAAAATGTGACAAATTCGTGCATACTTTATTAACAAACTGGTTCATATTATTTCGCCAACAATCACTTCACCGACATAACATTTCACCGACAAATACTCACCGACAAGTTCATTTTACCGACAGTTTGTTTCACCGAAGTTCATTTCGCCGACAAGTTTTTTTCAAAAAGCACACTAACTTTAGCCCTAATACTACCTAATTCTACCCTGATCCTAACGAAAATGACCAGAATTACTTTGTCAGTGAAATGAGCTTCGGTGAAATAAACTGTCAGTAAAATGAACTTGTCAGCGAATAATTGTCAGTGAACTGTTATGTCGGTGAAGTGATTGTCGATTAATTGATTGCCACCCTTAACAAACTATATGTTTCTGAAACTTTCCAGCCAACATGCTCGTAATTCATGTTTAATTATACACCTTTCCGAGAGTTACTGAAACCTGCCTAAATTAAATCACCCACTTTCTAAAATTTGTATTTATTTTAATCTCTATGATGATCTTTCTATATAATTCACTATTTTCTGTGACATTCTGCGGTGATATAAATATATTCTGTGATATAAACTATTTCTGTGAATTCTGTGGTATTATGTAAACCACAAAAAATCATTGGCCCTGATTTGTATCAATCCGTTAATTAAAAAACAACTTGGGTTAATTTTTAATGCAATTGGTTATTAAACTTATTATATAACAAACATTGATATAATAAGAGAAAATTAATCGAAAAATCTTTTCAATGATAATTATGGAATAATAAACATACAGTTCTAAAATGCATATAAAATTTTTTGAAAACCTGCATTTGTGCATAGCTGTACTTAATTTAAAATAAGTGAGTGAAATTATAAATTAAACAAAATGCTTCAAATATTTTTTATCGTTATAATAGCAAGATCAAAATAAAGTTTAGAAAAAAGTTCGCGTATCATACTTTTATAATATGATATTATATAACTCGTGACGGATGATCAAAACGAAGACGGCAATAAGGAAACATTAAGTTTTGAAAACTACCAAAAATCTGCAGATAAAAGAAATTATTAAGGAATATTCATGGAGTACTACTGACGCATTTAAATTCATTAGGGAATAAGTAAAGAACGATATTAATCTATCTTAAATCTTAGCAAATCATGTTCATAAAGCATATTCATAAATACTTTATTCATAAATTTGAATGAACTATTCTTCTGAATGAACATGATATAATGCTGCAACTGGTTCTTTTGCGATAGCAATGATCAAGAGATTTTAAAGATATTATATTATTGCTAATCTTATACATAAAAATAAATAATAATGTATTCTGAGAAGAAAACACTGCCTCAAAATTATGTTGAAAATTAGGTTAAACTCTTCGTCTGTTTGTTTTAACGAAAGAGAATAATCCTAATAGGCAATTATTTGTCCAGTTACTTTTGTAATATTAGAAAGTCCTACGATTCTGAAAATTGAGTTCAAAATTTTTTCAACATTTTCCTTTTGTGCTTTTATCAATCTTTTTGTTATGATTATTATTATCATTATTGAATATGATTTTATTTTGAAAGTGAGAACTGGAGATGTTTATTGGTTTGACCCGACGTGTATATTTAGTTTTTAAAAAACAAATTACAGAAACTATAATTGAGCCAATAAGTAGTGATGGGCAACGCGCGGGATCCGCGCGTGATCCCGCGCGGGATTTTTAAGATTGTCCGGCCTGCGTTAGCATATCATCCGGCCCGCATTAACAAATTATCCGTCCTGCTTTAACATAAGTGGGCCAATTCCTAATTAGTATTTGATGTAAATAAAAATATTATGCTCGTATTAACTTCCACATATATACGTACGTACGTACAGAGATAATGCACAAACTGTATATTGAAATATTTTTAAATTGTCATTATTAATAAAGTGGGAGTCTATTAGGCCACGCAAAGTTGATTTTTCGTTTTGCATTACCCGCCGTCCCATTTTTTCAATTATTTCAATTTTTTTTTTTTTAGATCCCAATTGTGCCAATTGTTCGATTTTTGACATCTATTTTTCCTCACAACGTCAATAATTGAATGAATTCTAAGTGTGGCAAAAAATTTATTCCAATAATTATTTTCATCCGGTGTCACCCGATGGAGACCTTAATTTTCCGTAATCGTCCGATAGGACTGACAGGAAAAATATGACTGCCGGCCCAATTTTTTGATTCCTTGTTGTGCCAAATGAAAAATTAGCCTTGTATAGCTTTAAATGTGAACATTATTTAAATTAAAACTAGAAAAAAAAAAAAATCCGCCCGTCCGTCCCGAATTTTGAAATCCATGTAATGCAAAACGAAAAATCAACTTTGCGTGGCCTTATTGATTATTATTGAGTATAAAAGTGACTATTTAATCAGAAATTATAACTTAAGCCCGATTATTTTCTTATGAGTCGTTTAGAATGTATATAACCTTATTAATTATAAATTTTAGCACATTTATACCTGGTTATCATCTGATTACTTATAAATTTTTATACTTTTATATGTTTGATCTCTTTGTTACCATTATAATAATAATATTTTAAAAAACAAATTGATAAAATTAAGACAAAGTTGGATTGATAAATTTAATAATTATAAGATTCAAATGTTTTAAAAGTAGGCAAAATCTATATAAACATTATATTTGTAATAAAATGCAGTAATATTTATAAGAAATTATTATTATTTTAACGAGAAATTACATTCCTAGTGATAATTTATATATATATATTTATTAATCGAGAAAAATTCTGAAACTCTACTCGATCCCGCGAATCCCGCGCGGGATTTTTAAAAAAATCGGGATTTGCCCATCACTACAAGCCATTAACATTTCTCAAATATTTAAATAAATAAAAAAACATTTATTATAAAACGCACCTATGGTGGTTTTGCACCTTTTATATTTTTATAGATTTTTTATGTTTTGTATATAAAATTTTTACCTCAATTTTTTCATGCTAGAGTTAGTAATTAGGGTTAAGGTTAAGGTTTGGGAAAAGGGTTTTTAGGGCATTTTGATTATTTTTTACTTAGAGCACCGTATACTAATTAATTAGCTTGGTTTTGAAATAATGTAGCATAGGTGGAAAACACCATAGGTGCGTTTCAGTAATAGTCAAAAAATAAATCTAAATATAGACGTATTATGATGAATTTAGTAAATTTAAAAGTGAATGAAAATTTTTAAGAATTTATGATATTTTGTCAATCAGGTTTAGTTCTCTGAAAATTTACATCGATTATGAATCTATATTGGCATTTTTATTAAGTCTATATAAGGTAGCATTGTGCCAAAACCTATAAATAGATAAACCAGTAAGTATACATTACTGGGCAAAAATTTGTGAATAACGGCAATTTGACCAGCCAATCATTTGCCCGATTGAGTCGAATTGCCGTTATTCACAAATAAGTAGCTGCACAACGCAGTTGCGCAAAACCAGGAGCGGGGAAATTAGTACACTATGATGCTAGATATTATGTATAGATAGAATTATCTAACATAATTTTTCCTAAACGCCTATTAGATTCTGATAATATATACATGATCTAATTATTGCAACCATCCGAATATTCTAGTTGGCTATTTGGGTTGTGGACTAGGAAAACCCGCCTTTGACACTTTTTAACAATTTTGAGACTTTGATTCAAATTAAAGCGCTGGTTTCTATCCACATGTATTTTACTTTTTACCCTATGTTGATATAATAAATTATCGTGATTTTTTAACTTGAATGTTAAACCAATTTTTTAACGATCGTGTTCTAAAAATAGATTTACAACCAAAGA
>QKWP01001875.1:87473-102809 GCA_003550325.1 Gigaspora rosea
CATCGTACTACATTCCTGGTATATATCCATAGAACAAATAAGGAAAACGGGATAACTATAGTTAGTAATAAGATCGGAGGTATGATCAATTTAATAATAATATAAGGAAAATGATCATAAGGCAGGAGTAGAATAAATTAATATCGTGATATTGGGGCGCAGAAACATTACGATAGTATCATCGGACTCAAGGCTTGATATGTAGTTTGTTATTCATATTACACTATATAGCTGAAAAGAACTAATCAAAGACATAGTACGCTCGGCAAGGTCCAGAATGGATCAACCTACTAGTTTCTTTGGACATTAATTCTAGGCGCCTCTCAAAAGTGCTGGTCACACACAATATTTTTTCAATCAGATAATGAGAATTACACTCCCGTACAGCACAAAAGAGAACTATTAATAATACTAACAGAGGTTATATTGTTTGTATTATTTACTTTTTTGTGTTTAATCAATGCCGGTCAAAAAAATCAAACCCATCGCACTATAGAAATATAACCGAATTACTCACGTACGTACAGTACATACGCACATCAACATAGACACATGAACTAATATAGAAATCTAAAGTCACAAGTTTCGCCATTTAACTCTTCAGTAAACCATACACTTCGTACTTTGTACTACGTTCCTGGTATACACTTGGTTAAGAATTTTTTTTTACCAATTAGACTTGCAATTTCTTTTGATAACCTTTTTTAATATTGTTTGGGGTGTTACAAAAAGTCACAAGGATTTTGTATCCAATCAGATGCCAAAGATTGCGGAAGTCATCTAACTTGCCTGTAAACCATACACTTCGTATTTCATACTCCGCTCCTGGTATTTGTATACTTGGAATTTTTTTAATTTAAGTGAAAATCACTTCTCATTAAGTTTCTTATTAAAATTGATCCAAGTATAAATTGTGTATTTTAAAATTTAGCCTTATATGAACATAAAATGTAGGGAGCAAACAGTGCTTTTACTTACACTTGTTTATTATATGGCTTCGCAAAGTTGATTTTTCGTTTTGCATTACTCGCCAACCCATTTTTTCAATTTTTCAAAAAAAAGTGTTTTTTTTTTTTTAAGATCCCAATTATGCCAATTGTTCAATTTTTGACATTTATTTTTTTCCGCTATTCTCATCCGGCGACATACGACGGAGACCTTAATTTCCTGTATTATCCGATAGAACTGATGGAAAAAATATGACGCCTACCCAATTTTTTGATTCCTTGCTGTCAAAAATGATAAATTAACCTTGCATAACCTTAGATATGATAATTATTCTATTAATTTACAGTAATTAAAAAAAAAAAAAAAACAATCCAACCGACCGACACATATTTTCAGATTCCATGTAATAAAAAACGAAAAATCAACTTTGCGTTCCTAATCTGTTTTTTCATCTTTTATTAGTTTTGTCACCCTTTGCAATTTCGTCAGCTTCGTCACCTTTCGTCAGTTTCGTCACCTTTCGTCACCTTTCGTCAGTACCATCACCTTTCACCACTTTCGTCAATTTCGTCATTCCATCATTTGAAATTTTAATTGATGAAAGACGAAACTAAATTTCGCGTTTCGTCAGCGCGAAACCTCTAACAACTATAAACCAGTCTGATCAAATGCAGCTTATAGTGAACTCTTGATATAACAAAGAGATTTGAATTATAGAATTATTGAATTTCAACCGAATATAGTATAGTTAGTATTCTCTTGGCATAAGTAGTAGTGAGGATTTTTTTTTACTCAACACGAGACCTTCGCAATAACTTGGGTGGGTGTAATTGTTTGTTGTGTATTTCTACATATGAATCTCACTATAATAAATTTTTTTAAGTTTATTATATAAAAAGAGACGATTGTTACAGTGCATAGGCTCGTCAAAATAAAACTCAAAATAAAATGCTGAAAAGAGATCATGAGGTCGGGTTATCACGTGACAGCACTTGATATTAGGGTTAGATGTCTTCACATGACTGACAACCAATCAAATCGCAAAGTTTGATCTTCGCGGATCAGCCCGACGAGACAAAAACAAAGAAAAAAAG
This sequence comes from Gigaspora rosea, assembly GCA_003550325.1. Taxonomy (NCBI): domain Eukaryota; kingdom Fungi; phylum Glomeromycota; class Glomeromycetes; order Diversisporales; family Gigasporaceae; genus Gigaspora; species Gigaspora rosea. The sequence continues at coordinate 89,516 of QKWP01001875.1, forward strand.
TGAAAATGCCGAAAATGCCGAAAAATACAAAAAGCGAGTGTCTAAATCTGTCATAAAAAATGTCGGGAAGACAATTTTACCAATAAGCATGCCCTGACCCTAACTTTAATTAAGGCCGTTTGAAGGTAATTTTTTGGTTAACATCTCCCCCCCAGCTGAAGTCTCCCCCCACCTCCCCCGAAAACGAACAGCCAATCAAAACGCTGGATAACTCTCACCAGTCACCTGATTTAGGGATATGTGATAAAATCGAGGGCGAGCATTCGTGATTATCACTGGGGTACTTGTTCTTAAATCTTCCCAAACATATAAACGCACCTGGCTTTAGCCGCGTGCACTTATTTGTGCGTGTGATACAAATTCAAAAAGGGAATTAGGCCAGCCACGCAAAGTTAATTTTTCGTTTTGTGGTCGGTTTTTTTTAATCTCTGTAATTAATAAGCGCCAGCAAAGTTAATTTTTCGGTTTGCATAACATGGAATCAGAAAATTATTCGGATCTATCGGGTAATTCCGGAAAATTAAGGTCACCACCGGGCGACACCGGGAGAAAAATTAAATGACAAAAATGGAATAACTGGCACCATTAAATTTAAAAAAAATTTTTTTTTTTTGAAAAATTGGGAGGCGGGTTAAAGAAAATGTAAAATGTGATTACCCGGATCAGCCCAGCATGTGAGCAAAGCAAAAAACCCCGAAAAAAGAGAAATTACAAGAAAACGTCGGGCGCTATTGAAAATGATGGGAATAAAATTTTAACCCATAGAAACTGATTAAGTGTATGCCTGTTTTAGCCATCCCCAAATGTGCAACGATGTCCCAAAGTTTTGGTAGTACAAATTGATGGTAAATATTTATCCGCTATGTCGTTCTATATAAAAAAAAAATTTTCCGGATTCCATAACTGAAATGATAGTGTGTAACGTGATCAAAAAGAAAAACAGCCACCGACTTCGCCCATAATGCCATCACAGGTAAGTCAAAACCATAACAGCCTTTGATCTTCACATGCCTTATCCCTTCTTTTAGCGCTATCTCCTGATTATCACATGCTTTAACGACAATAGAACATGAATAGAATAAGAACCTGATAAAAAATGGTAAACATAAAAATCGGGGATGATCCAGTCCACAAGTGCTTGAACCGAAATTCGTGCGACCACCTGAGAAAATGAAGACACGTGATTCTATCATTTTCTCACTTCACTGATTCTGCAATCACAGTCGGCTTGCTTCGGCAAGCGGGAATAACCCACCGCTACGATAATCCTACAGCGCCTCCCAGCAATTACTACAGCAGTACTACAGCCGGCTTGCATCGGCAGGCGGAAGACGACCGCCTATGATTGCTTTTCACGGGACTTTATTACCGTTCTGGCTATCAATCACTTCCCTCATACTTCTGGTAATTCAATAAAAATAACATCCTGCCTAAATTATTTGTCGACATATAATCCAAATAACTACAGTACAAAGTGTGTCGTGTAATGTGAATGTTTTTCAATTTTGGTTTGGGGACCCGGAACTCAATTTTCAAGGCAAAGACCATGTGCTTGTTTAAATCCCCCGCACCGCATCTGAGCCCAAAAAAATATTGACGTTAACCAACTATTCAACTTTGAGCAATCTTAATAACAATGTCAAATCAATATTTTTGTCTAGTATTGCTATAATTTTCTGAATAATAAATCACTGATTTGACTTTTAGAATAGCAGCTTGTCATACATATCTTTCATAATGTTTCTAGTTAATATTCAAATGCTTCACGAGCCAAAAAATAATATACATTATTGTGCAAAAATTGCCGTTATTCACCAATATTTATCCAATAATGTATACTTATTTTATTCACTTTTAAATAAGAAATTAAATTCTGAAGATATTTTAATAAGATTTAGAGAGTAAACATAGACGTTTTTATTGTCTTACGTATGTATACGACAGGAATTAATTAAGCTGTCTTATTTATATAGCAACAATAAAGTAACATCACTATATATTATTTTACGCCACTACTGATGTTGAAATTTGGGCCTATTTTTTTTATATGAATTTTTAAAAATAAAATTATTGGGGACTGGATAATTAAAGAGTACACATGAATTATATATTTTTAAATCGCGACTCGTAGAAAAACATTCATATGATTGGTTAATGTAAATAAATTACCGGAAATACTTTTTAAGAACTTGGAATTACACTAACAAAAATCACCTAAAAGTCAACTCTAGTTTTGAAGGAATATCTATATTTACTGTGTAAAAATAATAAAAAAAGTTCAGTAACCCCAGGAACTTTTCTTAGAATTGAAGATGTCATTATTTGGATACGTTGCAGCAAAGGTGTGGCTATTAGTCAACCAATCAGATTTTGAGATTTTATATTATAAGTTTTATCTTTCTGCAATATTTTTAGTTTGTAAATATTCTAATAAAAAAATAAAATTTAAAGTTTTTCTTCGACTAAAATCAATCGAGTGATGATCTTATATTGTGATTAAGCGTCCTTAAAGTATATGCTCTTAAACCAAAATAAATAAATAAATTTAAGTAGCTATCACGTGAAAACTAACTAACTAAAATTGAGAAACAAAATAAGGGCTGTGCAGGCATTCGATGCCGCGCAGGACCAGTACGATCACATTTGTCATCGGCTTTTAATCATATTTTTACTGGACTTAATCTATTTGATTTACTTGTCCGATATAAAATATAATTGAAAAGCCTGATGATCGTTAAAGTGAACAGAATTTAAATTATTACGTTAATCATACATGTATTCTCTTAAAACACAATCATTAAAATGAACAAATTAAGCTTCATGTTAATCATAAATTCTTTTGAAACACAAGCGTTAAAGTGAATAGAATTAAACTTCATACTCACCCTGTTAATTTACATTCTCTTGAAACACAATCGTTATAGTGAACGAATAAAATTTCATACTCAACTACAGTTTCCTAATCACCAAATAAGAGGCCCTTGCAGCATGAATGGTCTTGGAACCCATCTGCACCTACCAATAACTAAACATGCAATTATATATTGCCCTAGAAAAAAAAGATAACCTTTTAGTAATTCGATTCCAACAATCACGTGTATTTACAACATTAACTAGAAAATATCTTATCTGCATCTAAGGTTGAGGCGACAAATCGAATATGTAACTCCATAAAGTCTTCCAGTCTTGCATTTGATAAAAATTAAACCATTAAAAAAAAAAACAATAGCAAAATCTAATGAACAATGAAGCCGCAACGAAAATGCAAAATTCCAAAAAATATGAATTTAAAAAATTTATAATCAATAGTGTTAGTATTGCATCATTTTTGAAATTAATAATCTTTAATGTCATAATGATAAGGCTACGCAAAGTTGATATTTCATTTTGCATTACGTGGTCGGATTGTTTTTTTTTTTTTCACATCTTAAGGTTATGCAAGGTTAATTTTCATTTTGCACAACAAGGAATCAAAAAATTGGGTTGGCAGTCATATTTTTTCCATCTGTCCGATCGGACAATTACGGGAAATTAAGGTCTCCATCGGGTGACACCGGATGAAAATAGCATAAAAAAATCGAACAATTGGCACAAAAAAAAAGGGAAAAATTGAAAAATGGGTCGACGGGTAATGCAAAACGAAAAATCAACTTTGCACGAAATTAATAATAATACTTCGATACGTATCACGTATCAATCATTAACAATGATGTCACGCTTAGAGATTGTACCCGTTGGGAAAACCCCTACCCAGTTACTATTAAATTACCCGGATATCCGGATAAACTACTATTTCACACAATTGCAAGTTCTACCCGGGTACAATCACTAGTCACGCTACGGCATAGTCAAGAAATTATCAATCTAACAATCATATGAATGTCGTAATAGTAATAGTCACAAATTTAAAATACTATATCGTAATAATTACCTGTTGAAGATTATGTCGTAATTAATGATCAACATTTGAAATGTCCTTACTTTAATGACAAGTGACAATGAAATTATCATATTAGAAATTGAAAATCATAAGCGACACATTTCATGTTACACAAGAAACTTGTTCGTACTGGTATATAACCAAAAAATTTATACAGTAACATGCTATAACTACAAAATACATCATCCAAACAAGATTATTATTAAACCTCACGTAAATTAAAATTACATAGCGAATAAATGTTCCCACCATCTTGAACTATACTATTAATCATTAACGTCTGCTTTGCATCATATATAATTAATAATCAGTAACGTTAGCTTTGCATCATAAAGCGTGGGGTTATATGCAAAAATCTTAATTTCTACCCAAAAAGGATTTTGCGAAAATCAGCATAGTGAACATCAAAAAAGTTGAACGAAACCATCCCTCCATGCCCTATAAAAAATTTTTGTCGATTTTCAGAATATGTACTGATTCTGTACAATCTTTATATCTAATGCTGTCGACCCCAAAATTTCTTTTTTACATCACGGTATAAAATTGTATAATAATGTACTGGCATTCGGAAAATCAGCTCCATTCCGAACATTTTTTCGGACAATGCCTACAATAACTGAACAAACTTTTTTATAGGGGTGATCGTACTGGTATAATTACAACATCTACCCGGCATATTTTAAGGATTTTCATTATGATTTACTTACAACACTCTTACAACCACATGATTATCCCAATGGCCATTTATAAGCTTCGCCTTCTTTTATTAATTCATTTGAATTAACCAATCATATAAATGTCTTGTAATTGCGACGCCAAATTTTCGGCATCAGCCGCAACAATTTGGAGCACTATAAAATTAATTATTTTAGTATTCTAAACAAAAAAAATTTTTTTACGTATAAAATAAATCTTTCATGTAGAAGAAATTATGTGAATGTCTTTTTACGAAGCGAGGTCAATACGAAAGATTGAGTAAATCTCCAAGATTTTCTAAAAGTAAAAAAAAAAAAAAAAAATTCGGATAATGTAAATACTTTGCATTTTAATGCAGTCTGTGCGGTAGATCAAATTTTGACCATCTTTATACGTATAAAAATATTAAGATCATAGCAGTACTAGGCATTCCTTTCTAAATTCAGTTTTTTTTTTTTTAGCAAAGTTTCACAACACTTAAATATTAAATATAAATCAGTACGTACTGACTGAAATTTTCGGCCTTTATTCAATATGGAAACATTACCGAACGAATGTTATCAGTTAATATTCAACAATTTTCGACATTGTTATAAAGACTTATTTTCATATGCACTTGTAAACCGCCAATGGTGTAGAATTATTATACCAATATTGTGGAGCGATCCAGGACACTATTTTAAAGATATAAAACTTATAAGAATACTTTTTTTAACGTTAAATGCTAAAGAGCAAGCTCTATTAATTCCTTTTAAAATCACTCTTCCAAGCAACCCAAAACCATTATTTGCATATACAAGCTATATCACATCTGTTGGCGTTCATTTCTATGACGGAATTAAAAATTGGCTTCATTTTGAACAACATATGACAGGGTATAAGCTTGAAAATGCTATTAAATCTTCATTGGTCTTAATGTTTCTACGAACTAGTAAGAAACTTAAATATCTAAGTCTTAATGAAATTATTTGCAATCAAATAATATTTGAAAAACTTTATGAAAACACTACTATTACCTCCATATATTTATATAATTTCAGTAATGGCTTTAAATCCGATATAACAAACTTACTTGTAAAGATCATTTATAAAAATTCTACTTTGACTTCTCTGGATCTCAGTAATGAATGTTGGACACCTTTCAATCATATTGGATCCGAAGGAGGAAAAGCCTTAGCTGATGCACTCTGTAAAAATAATACACTGAAATATTTGGATCTTCAATATAATGAAATTGGATTAGAAGGAGGAAAGGCATTCGCAAACTCACTTCGCAAAAATACCACACTGACTTCTTTAAATCTTTGTCGGAATATTCTTAGATCAGAAGGAGGAAAAGCATTAGCTGATGCACTTTGCGAAAACACTACGTTGACTTTTCTAGATCTTAGCAAAAATAAACTTGGATCAGACGGAGGTAAAGCATTAGCAAATGCACTTTGTAAAAACACTAGGTTGTCTTCTTTGGATATTAGCTGGAATAATCTTGGATCAGAAGAAGGAATATCATTAGCTAACGCGCTTTACAAGAATACCACTCTGACTTCTTTAAATCTTAGTTATAATAATCTTGGACCAGAAGTAGGAAAAGCATTAGCAGATGCATTTTACAAGAACACTACACTAGTTTCTTTGAATCTTTATCGTAATAAACTTGGGTTAGAAGGGGGAAAAGCATTAATGGATGCACTTTGCAAGAACACTACGTTGACTTTTCTAGATCTTAGTAAAAATAATCTCGGATCAGAAGGAGGAAAAGCATTAGCAAATGCCCTTTGCAAAAACACTATGCTGACTTCATTGAATGTTAGTTGGAATAATTTTGGTTCAGAAGTAGGGAAAGCATTAGCAAATACACTTTACAAGAATACCACGTTAACCTCCTTGGATATTAGTTATAATAATCTTAGATCAGAAGGAGGAAAAGCTTTAGCAGATTCACTTTGCAAAAATACCACACTGACTTTCTTGAATCTTAGTATTAATAATTTTGGACCAAATGTAGGAAAGGCGCTAGCAGATGCGCTTTGCAAGAATGTCACATTGAAACGGTTGGATCTTCATTATAATAACCTTGGACCAAGAGGAGGAAAAGCATTAGCAGATTTACTTTGTAAGAACACTGCCTTGACTTTTTTAAATCTTGGTTGGAATAAAATTGGATCAGGAGGAAATGCATTAGCAGATGCAATTTGCGAAAACAATACTCTGAAAGATTTGAATCTGGAATGTAATGAATTTGGACCAATGGAAGGAAAAGCATTAGCAGACGCACTTTGCGAAAACATCACGCTGACTTCCTTAAATCTTCAATCTAATTTTGATATTGATATTAAAATAAAACCAAATAACCAAAATATTAGAATATTACAATAAACATAATAATTATTAATAGCTCATCATGTAATTTAAAAATTACTATTAAAAATTCAAATTTAATCAAAATCAAATTTAAATATATACGTCAAGTTATTAATAAAAAATATTAAAAAGTAAATACAGTATTGTAGACGTTACATAACTAATAATTCCTGTCAATTCAAAATCAATAATAGCATTCGTGTAACGTTGAATAAAAAAGATTAGTATTCATTTTATGTTATTAAACGATAAAATAAAAATTTATATATTATAAAAAATTCGTGTGCAACATTAACTGCAAGGTAAATGTTTAGATTATTAGATTACTCCCTAAATTATTTACAATTATGTAACAAATATTTTGCCAAATTTTTTGGTACACAAAGTATTGACATTTAAAGTCCATACCGGGTTAAAATAAATCAATTTTGGATTCAAATAGTCCATCCCGGGTTTGGGTTACCCTAAAAAAAGTCGATCCGTGTTTTATGCATGCTTTTTCCATAAATGTTGCATATTCATAACTTTAAATCATGGAGATTATTCGGCCTGTCTAGATTTTGTCGATCATGTTGCAGATTCACAGAGTTTTCACAAAAAAAATATGAAGAAAAAAATTTTTACAAGTTCAATGTCCCGAAGATCAAAATCCCGAGGATACTAAATTCCAATAAACTAAATCTTGAAAGGTCAAAATCACGAAAGTAAAATATCCTGAAAGATCATAATCCTGAAAAATTACGATCTTAAAAATCACAATTCCGAAAGATCATAATCCCAAAAAGGCTATAACCTTCCGGGATTATAATTTTTGGGTTATGGCCTCAGTCTTATGGCTTTTCGGGATTATAATCTTTCGGGATTGTGATTTTTAGAATCGTAATCATTCAGGATTATGATCTTTCAGGATATCATACTTTTGGGATTTTGATCTTTCAAGATTTAGTGTATCAAAATTTAGTATCTTTGGGATTTTGTTCTTCAAGACATTGACCCAAACCCATTTAAATGAACTTGGATTCGAATAAACCCAAACTGGGTTCAAACGAACCACAGCTGGGTTCAAATGAACCACAGCTGGGTTCGGCTGAATCACAAATAAACCACACCCAGGTTCAAATAAATATACATAAATTCAATAAAATTTACTTGTGCGTAGCACGGGTCTGCGGTATAGTTGGTGGTAGAATTAATTTTACAAAAATTACGGTTACGGCACATGCTGTATTTTTTGCCGTAATTGCTGTGAGCCGTAACGCAGAAATACTATAATACTGTAAATGCTGTACTGCATTATAAATAATAATTTGTTTCTGCCGACTTCGTTGATTTAGTACATGTAACGACTATGAAAAAAAGGATTGTCAGGTCTAGGTTTATTTTGACTCAAACGATTATCGTGATTTAGTATCTATAAGTCATTGCTTGAGAACAGATTTAGCGAGCTAATTGATCAGATATAATGTCATTGTCAGATTACGATAACAATATGTTGGCGATAGTCACCACGTGTGATCAACACGTAATCCCGCGCGGATATATTGTATCATCCGGCAGGTACCGTAAATTTTTATTAAAATCATGTGACAAATTCTTATCAATTTTAATACAAAAACCTGCTTAAGTAATATAAAATTCTTTCTGTAAATGTATACACATACCTGCCAGATATGGTGCAAGCAGCCTAGTCGCATCAAATCATATCAATAGTGCTGAAAATTTCGTGGCTTATTTACTTATAAGATTGAATCTGATTGGTTAAATTTTTTATATGTTTTTTTAGTTTTTTTTATATTTGTGCTGAAATTTTTAAAGTGGATTTTTTTAAAAGTTAAACTTTTCTTAATAAAATTTTTAAAAGCTTAAAACTAAATACATAGTTGGATAGAGCTTGTCAAATACTACTTAAATATATATATATTTTTTGCAATTGAGATTTTAGATAAAAAGCCTTTATAATTTTACGTTTAATATAAAATATTTGATGCGACTAGGCTGTGCACCATAACAAGAAATAATTCAGACAGTGGCATAATTCAGGCCAGTATCTGAAATATTCTGAGGTTAAGATAAAATTTTGACCAACTTTTATATGATTCTTAAATATGAAAAACTTATCCTGCAAATCACATGTGGGATGTTTAAAAAAACGACATATGAGCTAGTGCAGAAAGATTTGTACCTCAAAAAATTTCATAATTTTGACACTAAGGAAAATTTTTTATTTTTTGATTAATTATTCAAATTTTTTAGTATCAAATGAAATAGGTTTTAATCTAACTTATTATATTATTTTTATTGGTTTAACATTGTTTTATTTTAATAATTAAGCATGTACAATTCACTGTATTTGAAAAAGAGCAAAATTTTTTTAAAAAAAATATTTTAAATAATTTTGCAACCAATATGCAGTTCTATGAGCTTGTACACTCCCCTGACAGTAGTCACCGGAATTTTAATATCACAAAGATCTAACCTGATTTGTTGATAATCGTAGCTATATATAAAACCGATTTTTTTTTATATGCTAATCGGTCTTTGTGCAATAAGTAAAGTTGTTTGCCATAACTATTTGCACATAATTTGAGAATTTTAGAAAATTTTATTAAGTTTTTTGAAAATACTTTGATATTTAAGATGCCTGTAAACAAAAAATAAAAATAATAATTAAACTTATTATATCTCGACACATTCTTGAACCCTTTAGAATTTTTTTATAAAAATTTAATCCTATATGCTTTAGAACTTATAGAACAACTTTCATTAAGTCGATAATTAGAGTTAACAATACAGTTATTCCAGGAATGATGTATTTAATAAATTTTTTAATTTTAAAAAAATACTATTTTTTGTATCTTAAAATTTTATATAAAGAAACATTGTAAAATTTATATTGGAATAGTCCAATAAAATAAATAATATATAATATAATATAATATAATATGTATATTGTATTTTAAAATCATATTTTTATAAATTTTACAATGTTTCTTTATATAAAAATGTTAAGATACAAAAAAATAGGATTTTTTAAAAATTAAAATTTTAAATAAACACATCATTCCTGAAACAACTGTATTGTTAACAATAATTATCGACTTAATGAAAGTTGTTCTCTAAGTTCTAAAGCATATCAGATTAAATTTTTATAAAAAAATTCTAAAGGGTTCAAAAATGCGTCGAAATATAATAATTTAATTATTATTTTTTATTTTTTGTTTACATGCATCTAAAATATCAAAGTATTTTTAAAAAGACTTAATAAAATTTTCTAAAATTCTCAAAATATGTGCAAATAGTTATGGCAAACAACTTTACTTATTGCACAAAGACCGATTCGCATATAAAAAAAAATCGGGTTTATATGTAGCTACGATTATTAACAAATCAGGTTAGATCTTCATGATATTAAAATTCCGGTGACTACTGTCAGGGGAGTGTACTATGCAAGTGCATTAATGTGCATATGATAAGGATATGGTTAAAATTTGAGCAAAATTGAATTACTGTTGTGAAAAAATTAAGCCTTAAAGTGAGATAATTTAATTTTTTTACTATATATGCATATATATAAACAATATGTATATATCACACTAGTAGTGTTCAATACCAGTAAATACAAATTATAATATGCAAAAAATTTTTTTGCTATTAGGGTTAGGGTTAGAGTTCATGTTAGAGTTTGGGTTTGAGTTAGAGTTAGTATATACCAAAATTTTGAAGAAATTTTTTTGTTAGAATATGAAGATTGGTTTCTTAAACAGAATTTTTCGATATAGAAAACACATTTTTTCAAAAATTCGCATTATACGTGATTTTCACATTATACAAATTTCATGAATTTTGATTGACCAAAACACATGTAGTGTTGAACATCAGTGGTGTGCTTTATCAATGTTCTATATAAATTACTATAGTAAATTATATAGTAAATATTTTTAAAAAAAGTTATTATTAATAAATTTTTTTATTTTATTAAAAAATAATCAAAATAATTTTATTTTTATTAATCTGGTAACCTAATAAGTATATTATATTAAAAAGATAAAAAATTAATTGTACAAAAAATATTTTAACCAGAGCTATTTGAGGTACAAATCTTTTTGCACTGGCCCATACCAGTATTGGAAATCTGTTTTGAAATTTATGTTCTCATGAAACATGTTTATTAATTTAATATTTTCAAAAATTTTTTTATGTTCTTAATTAGAAAAAGTTTTTTTTCCTCTTTCTCTCTCTCGTTCTTTTTCTCACTTTCTTTATTTTCTTCTTTTTTTTCTCTTTTTCTCTTTTTTTCTCTTTTTTACTCTTTTTAACTCTTTTTCACTCTTATTTTCATTCTTTTATTCTCTTTCTCACACTTATACTTTTATACTTTTAGTTAATTTAATTTTTATTTTTTATTGGGGAAATAAATTTGTCACACCCATAACATGTCGCACCCTGCTTCGACCAATTAAATTGCACGATTTTATAGACAAAAAATTTTGTTTTTTAAAAATTTAAAATTTTACTTAATAAAGTGTAAAATATATATAAAATAGCATGTTATATAATGTAAAATTTTATTCTGAACAACTTTTTCTAAGTTATAAAAATAAGTTGTCTTAGTAAAAAAAACATTTTATAAGAAAAATCAAAATTTTCCAAAGTTAGCACATATAAAACTTTTTTTTACTAAAACAATTTACCATTATAACTTAGAAAAAGTTATTTAGCATAAAATTTTACATGTAATACTTAAACATAAATATAGATTATATTAGTAAAAAAAAGTTTTATATGTGCTAACGATTAAAATTTTTGATTTTTTTATGAAACATTATTTTTTTACTAAGATAATCTGTCTTTATGACTTAGAAAAGTTGTTCAGAAGAGTGTAGCAACTTAGAGAAGTTGGTAAGTTGTCACCCCAAGTGGCAGGTCTAGGGTTCAAATCCCACTAGCGACGCTTTTGAAAAATAAGACCTGTGTTCCAGTAACCGTTTCCTGTAGATTGATTGGGTACATCACCTGTAGTCCTTGGTAACCATCTCGAATGGGAGCTTTCAGGTGAAGTTGTGCCTTGTGATACAGATAAATCCAAGGAACTGGAGAAACAGAAACCCATTTGGCAAGACCCTAGTAAGGAAATAGCAACGATCTTCAACGGTGCTACCAAAACCAGAATATTGGACCAGAGCCAAAGAACTGGACATCGATCTCAGGGACAAGCTCTACCAACCTGGCGCCAGATCGGGTACCAGAAGAAAAGGACCTATGTTATAGAAGTAGATACCAGGGGGAATAAATCCATAATGGCACCTAATGCTAGGTAGATCAACCCTTCCAGGCCAACTGGATTGGAAGTCTAGGATGTATCAGTGAAAGACTGATAGGAAAGTGATGGTCAGTACTGGGTTGGAGCGAACCTTACAAGGGCAGAAGTAGGTAAGGGGAGCGCCAGAAATCACCTAATTAGGGTTTTACTAAGTAGCTGACCCCTCTACCCCTACCTAATAATTTTTCTAAGCATTTGATTGGTTAAAATTTAATAATATATATATATATTAAAAATTGGATAACTTTTGATCTACTGGTCTGTTTGGATGATTTAACTATTCAACTTTTGTATAATTTTAATAGTAATTTTTAAAATTACTAAGATTTTTTATAGTCAAGTCTGAATCTGGTCTGGGTCTGGTCTGGGTCTAGTCTGAAGTCTGCAGACTGGTCTGAGTCCAAATATATTTATATGTATTTTTGGTGCTGAACAAGTTCATTTAGTGCATTTTGTTAGAATAAATTAGTAAAATTTTATGAATCGTAAGTTTTTATAGAATTCTATTAATAAAATTCTATAAAATCTTATAATTCGCAAATTTTTATTAATTAATTCTAACAAAATGCACTAATTAAACTTGTTCAGCACTTAAAAATATATTAAAATAGCTAGTTTGTTTTATTTTACTTGAAATTCAGAGATTTGATACACAATTTTAGAATTTTGATCAAAAAAGACAAATTTTAACATCTTATCTCCAAATTTCAAGTAAAATAAAAACAACACTGCTGATTTAATGTATTTTTAGGTGTTGAACAAGTTTACTTAGTGCATTAATTTAGAAATAATTAGTAAAATTTCGGGAATTATAAGATTTTATAAAATTTTATTAGTAAAATTCGATAAATATTAAAATTATTAATTAATTCTAACAAAGCGCACTAAGTAAACTTGTTTAGCACCTAAAAATACATTAAATGAGTAGAGTTGTTTTTATTTTACTTGAAATTTGGAAAAAAAGATGCATAATTTTG